>JAODLI010030606.1:0-19798 GCA_027575585.1 Percopsis omiscomaycus | reverse complement strand
CACACACACACACACACACACACACACACACACACACACACACACACACACACACACACACACACACACACTGGTGTAGTGACAGATCCATTCCCTTTCTCTCCTTTACCAGGAGCAGATAATTAGCTCCATGTGTCCAGCAGGTTCACAGGGTCAAGTCTGTTGCACAAGTGACCTTTGCCTTCACCCGCCTTTGGGCCAGGTTCAGCGTGGATAGTCTGTCCAACGTATGCAAGACACCTCACCCCCTTACACAACAATCTGAGAGACACACACACAGACACACCTGTCATAGCAGGTAAGGATTTGAGTCTTCTTCTTATTATTATTCTTATTATTATTATTAATAATAATAATAATGATAATGATTTCCATCAACATCCTACACTGTGCCAGACCCTGTATTTACTCTACTATGCATAGCCATGTCACAGTTCTTAACTGTGCAAAGTATCGCCACTATATTTGCATCCATATATGTATTATAGTATAGTGGTTATTGCATTTAATTGAAATTGTATTATTATTATTATTGTATCGTGTTGTGACTGTACATAGTGTACATGGCTGCGATAGACTGGACCTAATACCTAATATCTCTCTCTCTCTCTCTCTCTCTCTCTCTCTCTCTCTCTCTCTCTCTCTCTCTCTCTCGATCTATCTATGTATCTATTCACATATAGCACAGTTATTATTAGGGATAATGATAATAGTAACAACATAATATTCATATACATAATACAAATACTGGACATACAACACATACATTGATGACTGATGAACATTGTGTCTTATGAGCTTGAGCACTGAATTTCTTTTTTTCCCCAGCATGCCCAGGGAGCGCTCAGGTAGAACTAAGCCAGGGTGGGACCACTAAGCCTGTGTGAAGCCAGAAGACCCTCGCCGCCCCCCGATAATCTGGAGAAAAATTCAGATCCTGTTAGCGCCCTGCCGAAGCCATTACAACGCTGGGAGAAATCTTCACAAACCAGTATGTTCTCTTTGGATCTGGCTACATCACATTATGCAAACATTAGTAGCAGAAGGTCAGAGGAGCTTAAGGGTCTGAGAGTGACTAAAAAAATCCCACAACAAATTTAGATATGGATGGAAGTGTTATCCTCCTAATGATTATCTAATTCAGCACTTGAAGCAATATTGTCTCATTTTAGCCTCTTGCAGTTCTTGCATGATTATATCAATTAAAATTAAAATAAAGAAAATGATTGGAAGCCAGTGTAAGGCCAGGTGTGTACACATGGAAATATAGTTGATTGGTCACTCTCCAGAGTATACCTTTACCTACAGGGAGCCTTTGAATAAATCAATTTGATGATGCCATCTACTTAGAAGTTTACAGTAGGTTACTGTTATGCAATACTCATTCCCTTAAGGGACAGGTTTGTGAGTACAAATGAATTACTAAAGGGCGTGCATTGTGTGCTTGATGGTTGGGAGGTTGAGGATTTTACTAGGTGGAATCTATAGGGTGTATAGTATAGATAGAGATGTCATATTTATACAGTATACACTGTATACTGTATAATAAGTATGACATCTCATAATAGCCAGATACAGATTCACAGACAGCTCATAGCATTAATAGGAAATCAGTAAGAATATACTGTAGAAACAATATAGGCAGTACACAGGCCATTTAAGACCTCACATAGAACATGTCATCCCATATCTTTAATAGCTACTATTATCAACTACTAGACATTAAACATTCTTATAAATTGTGTTAGAGTTCCCATTGAACCACAGATTGTAGAGGGAGGAGTAGGAGGCGCATGCGTTCTCCAGAGTTTTCTGCTTTCAACCAAACGAGATACCAGAGTTTATTGTAGTAGCAGTTGTAACTGTAACTAATTGCATTTGCTGATTGTGAGCATGCACGTTATCTAGATTTTACAAAGCCGTTAAATCAACTCCGACCATCTTAATATGTAAAAACAAGCACAATGCATAAAAACTATGAACTAGTCCCGATTATTTGGCGCTTTCCTCCAATGAATTTATGAAGCTATCACTGTGAACTTTCCGCCTGGCACTTGTTTTCTATCGGACATATTTGACTGTTACACAACTAACTGCAAATTGCAGTGGACAACCCACACCTCTTTGAAGATAAAGGTAAATATTTCTGGTTAAACATTATCTTCCAGGGATTTGTTTGACCATAGAAGTGAACAGAACATAAATTTCACGTGTGTTTCTATTTTTAACCCGTCATGGTTTATGGGGACTCATGAGTTGCTACAGCCGTAGCTAACTCAGTGACACCATGCATGTCGAAAGACTCGATGTTGTGATAGCCTGAAAGAAAGTCAGTGGTACGCTATAAAGTGGATTTTAACCAAAGGTCAACACGACTTTTGTTGTCATGCGTGTTTTGGTAGGCATGATCACATGGGATAAATGAGGGAAACCCGTCAGCATGGCTGGTGTGTGCCAAAAGGGAGTTTATGTAACCTTCCTAAAATGATATGTCTGAGAACCAACTTATTCAGTTATAATACTGTAAATCAGAATCGTCGAATAGTTTATTTAATTCCTTCCTAGTTCCAGGCAGCTGGGATGACAAAGCTCCAGGGGTTTGAGTTCTGGAGAACAACACTGAAGGGGGCACGTTTTGTGGTGGCTCCCATGGTGGACCAGAGCGAGTTGGCCTGGCGTCTGCTGAGCCGTCGCCATGGTGCCCAGCTCTGCTACTCTCCCATGTTGCACGCACAGGTTTTTGTCAGAGATGCCAACTACAGGAGGGAAAACCTGTACAACGAGGTGTGTCAGGAGGACCGGCCCCTCATCACACAGGTGGGGACCCTCCATCAAGTGTATGACTTGTTACAGCCTCAAAAGGTCTAACAAGTCCGCCTTTCACAAAGGGACCAAAAGCACCCACTAACCTTGACCTCCAATTGGACGAGCTAAATTTACAAGAAAACCACTAGGGTGGAATATGGAAGAAACCTGCAGACTCAAAAAGTAGGAATCTCCCCCTTCCAGCCTGGCCAAGAGTGCATTACATAACATTAATTCCAGAACATACAGAGCATTATAAATATAAAAGGCAGCATAGTAACAATTTGATGGAAATGGTTTGTTGATAATGGACCATTACTAACAAAGAAATGGTAGGCACCCCTTGGAATTTCAGAGAATCATAGCTGCTGGGCTCAATTATAATTTTCTTCTTCTGTCTGTAACGGTCAATTTCTTGACAGTTTTGTGCCAACGACCCCGAGGTGTTTGTGCAGGCTGCCCTTCTTGCCCAGGACTACTGTGATGCCATTGACCTGAACCTGGGCTGTCCACAGATGATTGCAAAGAGAGGTGCTTTGACCAAACGGGTTCTTATTTTGCTGTACTGTCCTCAGACTTTAATTCCATACCTTCACTATACAATGAGGCAGAATGAGATAATGGCAACAAATGATTGTGGAAGTTTTTCTCTATTTTTCAGTTTGGTCACATAAACTAAAATGTATTTCATTATTGGCCACCCTTTTTAAGTAACCAACCACATGCATGGCATCTCTCTAGTGCCAATCCAGTTGTATAGTTTAGTAAATAAGAAAGTGCCTAAGAAATGAATGGTTCCGTTTATTTTCGAGCACTGATGTGACACTTGACATTAGGGCTACACAGAGAGTAGTCCATTATGATTATATATGCTTATAAATCCTTTGCTTATGCTTTAATCCTCCTTGAAATAACTTAATTCACACTGCTGCTGTTGATGTTTCCTCCATTTTTGAGATGTACACTATAACACAAGTGAGGGTGGCTGCATGTTTAAACAAAAAAGACAAATATTTTCAGTTAACCGGTAGTTCATAATAGTTGCTGATAGTAAATGACCTAAGTAGACTGTAAATGTGTCATATAACCTGTCTGGCTGCTTGCTGTTTCTAAGGGCACTATGGAGTCTTCCTTCAAGATGAATGGGAGGTTTTAGAGAAAATGGGTACGTTCTCTCTAAGTGCAAAGTCTTTGGAATGACCTGAGTTAATATAAGCCTACAGCCAACCTTGTCAGTAACTGTTCTGTTCTTCATCTGGTAGTCAGATTAGCCAACGAGAAGCTGTCTGTGCCTGTCACCTGTAAGATCCGTGTGTTCCAGGACATTGACAAGACTGTGAGTTATGCCCAGATGCTTGAGAGAGCTGGCTGTCAGGTATGGACTGATAACTGTTACAACTTTGTACTTTCTATAGTTTCAAACATTTGAATAATACCAAGGAAATTATTGAAAACACTAATTAAACTCGAGAAAAATTCACAAAACATTCCTGTCATACGTTTTAATGTAGGTGAATTAACATTCTGACCAATTTATATCAAAGAGGTTGATAATTGGAGTAAGGTTTTAAAGAGGATCAAATTTGTGAGGTTCTCTGTCTCAGCCACTAATAAGCTGAAATCCATTGTTGTAGACTGACTCTCTGTAATGACTTTAGCTGTTGACTGTACATGGCCGAACCAAGGACCAGAAAGGAGCCATGACAGGCATTGCAAACTGGGAACACATCAAAGCTGTACAGTAAGATACCTAAGAATATATGTAATCTCCTTTCACCTGGTCCACAGCAACAATAAAACTTAATGTGGCATGCTCCTTGTAATTGTACTAATTGTAAGTCACTTTGGATAAAAGTGTCTGCTAAATTACGTAATTGTAATTGCATGCAAATATATAATGCCTTTGGACCACCCGAGGGGTCACAAGATGATTTCGAGTTTTTTGTTTTTTTGTCCCCCCCCTTCTTATAATTTAGCTTTTACCCAAAGTGAGTACTATTACAAGGAGCAGATAGGGGTTAAGTAGTCTAACTCCGGGGCTCGAACCCATGACCTTCAGGCTGGGAGTCAAACACCCATACCACTATTATGCTCTCCCCTTGTATGTATATTAATGAAGTGCTTTAATTAACTTGGTGTTTATTGTTGTATCTTTTTATATAAAGGGGTGGTTCATAGACACCCCAGTATCACCATGCCTTTGTTCAGGACTTAAATCAAGAAGTCTGAGACCTGCTGCTTTAGCTGAGGGCCATGTTTGTTTTCTATAGGAAAGCGGTGAATATCCCAGTGTTTGCTAACGGTAACATCCAGTATCTGAGTGACGTGGAGCGCTGTATCCAGGAGACAGGAGTTCAAGGCGTCATGAGTGCTGGTGAGCAACTTTAACTTCTATTATAAAACGGCATATGTAATGTGTATATGCATGTCAACATACTGTATGTATATGCATATGTAAGTGCATTCGCTTATTATGGGATAGAACACATTACGGCAATGATATGAAATGTAATTGTGACGCTTAAAAGTTTAAAATGTGGATTCTGACAGAAGCATTCATTCAATACCATACACGACCAACCCGTTTAACATAAAAACTGTGGCACGACCCGCACCTATATTAAAATAACCCTACTACATCAGCTTCACACAAACAATTACAATTAGGTCATTTAGCAGACGCTTTTATCCAAAGCAACTTACAATTACATGCTGCTATTTCATAGAGCAGATAGAGGTTAGGCATCTTGGTCAAGGATGCTTACAGGTAGGCCAGCTCTGGGGCTTGAACCCATGACCTTCCGGCTGGGAGTCCAACACCTAGACCAATAGACTATGCTGCCCAAAATCTTGGATAAGGCTTATAACCTGAATTTGTCACAGTATATCGTTGGTTGTCATGAGGTTGGCTAATAAATGGCGGCACTCTGTGGTTTTTACTGCAGCCCTTGAAGTTCCCCCCCGACAATAAAAAAAAAAAAAAAACATCACGCTGTAAATTCCAGTGATTTTAAAGTTTTTATTTAAATAGAAGTAACATAACTACACCAGTAGGTGGCAGTGTACAAAATAAAATGATGCCCCTTAACCTCAATGAGGTAGAATTAGAGGCAGATATTATGGAAGAAAACATGGATCACTTCTTAATTATTATTAGGCCTATATCTATTATTTTGCTTAAAGCAAATAGGTGGCATCAGATTACGTTTTTGGTTCCTAATAATTAAAATGTCTACAAGAAATCTTTCATACCGTCTGTGTGTATTTTAATTGTATGTTTTAAATTAGCCTTGTCGAAGGAGAATTTCTGTCACTGTTTTGGGACAGACAATAAAGTTATCTATCTAATCTTAAACCTATATTGTTTCATTGCACATGCAGACTTCTATTTAGATAACATAATTGTATTATATAAGGATTGCATTGTGTTGTCTTGGTGGTGTGACGGCCCTCACGTGGATGTCTTATTGGCCAATATTGCCCCCGTTGGAAAATGTGTGATAAACACTGTCTCAGGTCATCTGGAGCCGATCTGTTAACTGTCTTCAGAGTCAAATCAAAGCATGGAGAAGCAGCATTTAGCTACTATGCAACAAATAGCTGGAATAAACTTCCAGAAGATTTGAGACTTGCACCAACACTGACTACTTCTAAATCCAGACTAAAAACATTTATGTTCACCAGTGCTTTCTGCTAAACTGCAAACCTAGCACTTAGATTTGTTATTTTGACATTTATTCTTTGATTTAAAAGCGTGTCTTGCTCTAATTTTTTTTTATGCATTATTTTAAATCCCCCAATATATAAAAACATGTTTTTATGTGAAGCACAATGAGTCTGCCTTGTGTATGAAATGTGCTATATAAATAAAGTGCCTTGCCTTACTCAAAGACCATTTATCAATCGATGCATTTTTTAAATCGAGTTAATAAAGTTACTCTATTAATTGTGACAGCCCTACACACAAGTTGTTAAGTTACCCTCCTATGCTAACCCTACCCCCATGTGGTCAAAATCACACATTACACTACACAAGGTCCCTCAGGCTGGTCTGGGAGACGCGCTTAATCGTGTGAGTGTGTGTTTTATCTTCAGAGGGAAACCTCCACAACCCAGCGCTGTTTGAGGGAGGCAGCCCCCCCGTGTGGGAGATGGCTGAGGAGTATCTGGAGGTGGTGAAGAAGCACCCCCCCTGCACCCTGTCCTTCGTACGCGCCCATCTCTTCAAGCTCTGGCACCACACGTATGTCAGCATGTGTGTTTCACTTACACACTTAATGTCCCCTATCGTAAAAGAAATCCAGTTGTGTTATCTGAATTTAAATCTAATGTGTCATTTAACCAAATTTCCTCTCTGAAAAAAGATTTGGCCCCAGGTGTGATATCATTTCTGAATTGTAGCCAATTGTCTCCGACACTTAGTCAGTTAGCTTTTAGCTAAAACTTGCAAACAAATGTTCATGTTTCCCTGTTAGTTGAGAATGATGTCTGCCCTTGTGACTGACATTGCAGTGTGTCTTGACATACAGCGGCCACTAAACTCTAGATTTAAACAGGCTTGTTTAATTGTTAGATTTGGGTGTGTGTGTCTACGTAGGCTACAGATCCACCAGGACCTCAGGGAGGAGCTGGCCAAGGTGAAAACCCTGGAGGGACTGGCAGACATCAGCAAACGGCTCAGACTTCGCTGCCAGGTAGCAGGGAGATATGAAACTGTTTGGATCTATGTCATGACCTAAGGGTTATTTTGTTTAAAAACCATTCAATTATTACTTAAGTATTTAGTTGGTTCTCAAAAAGAGCCTTTTGTGTTGTTTAGGAGGAGATAGCCAATGACAAGCAGCAGGCAGAGAAGCCAAGGGGAGGCCTTCCCTTCCCACATTGGATCTGCCAGCCGTACGTCAGGCCACCGTAAGTCTCCCCCCATTTCTGTCTTATCGCTACTTTATACTCTTATCTGCCTCAGAAAACCAGTGTCTGGTGACGGAATGGAGAGTGTGCCGTCTTGGTCACTTACCCCACAATTCCTCCTCGCAGGCCCAAGGAGGTGGTCGCCAACGGTAAAAGCCAGGAGGTGGAAGTGAAGAAGCCAGTGTGTCATAAGAGGGCGCTGGAGGACTCTGATGGGACAGCGGATTCTCTCTCCAAAAACAAGCAGAAGAAGAAAGCCCGCAATCCCAACAAGAACTTCTGTCCAGAACAGAAACGTGAGTTGGACCCATCTGGACTGATTAACTTCATGAATATCCAAAGAAATTGTATTTTTTGCTGCCATGACCTTATCCTTCTAATGCCTTTTAACAATAATTGCACCAGGAAACAGTAGAATTTTCTCAGGCGGTGTTAAAAATTAATTCTCAACGTTTCTCTTTACAGCAAAGTACATCAAGTGTGAGCAATGTGGGAACCCAAAGGTGAGTGTTAGCTGTAGTGTGTGTGTGTGTATATAACTAATGAATGAGCACCCAGATGGCATGAGATGTAAAGTTGTCTGTTCTTGTTTAGGGAAACAGGTGTGTCTTCAACCTGTGTCGAGGCTGCTGTAAGAAGAAGGCCTACAGCGAAGTGGCAGACTGCCCAAGTTAGTACACATCGACGTTAGTGTAGAAATACACTACCCTTACGTGATAATACCAGATATAAATTGGCCCAAAACAAATGTGATCGAATGTGTGTCTGACACATGTACTTTGGGTGACTCCATCCATCCATCCATCCATCCATCCACACACAGGGTGCGACTTGCCGGGGGGGATGCGTGGGATTTCCCCCTTTCTGGTCAATGTATCCCTGCTGAATTATTTATATCCCCGGTGGGAACAAAATTTATCCTCCCTTCAAAGTGATCAGTGCTACTACACTAGTGGCGAGACAGATCACAAAACTCATCACGGATCGATCCGTGGTTTAGTTAGTCAATTTCATTTTAATATGCGCTACTTTGGCTGGCTCTGATGTAGCTGTCTCTCTGTAATCACCACTCTGCAGACTTGCTCAATGTCCCGCCCACGGCGTTCTCATTGGTTATATCTCAGGAGTAATAGCCTATCAACACCGGCGAGACCGTAGTAGCTCCGCTGGGCAGTGGAGCTGTGTGTCGAAGGGAAGGCAGTATATTACTGAAGCGGGAATAAACATCACAATCTGATGATCTGTTTCTGTGATGTCAAGCAGCCCAGTGTCCCAGTTACACCACTGAGAATGACAGAAGTTATACCGGGGTTTCACTCAGTAGAGGCTAAAGCTTTTTGATCACTCACTCTCCCCTAATCCACTGCGCTTCAGAGTTAAAAACGTACACACATACATAATGCATCTGTCTTTATTATCTTTTCTACTGTGATGGTCTAATTTTGCAATCAATCCGCGGTTCAGCAGAGACTGGGATATAGAAGTAGCCTAGCCTATTTTAAACTAAGTAAAGCGCTGTAAAGTGAACAGTCTATAGTGCGATAGAACAATCAAATCTGAAATGGACCACCCACTGTCAGCGCTGGCCTCTTGAGACAATAGATGACATTGCGGCTAATTTATCGAATGATCCTGTCCATTAGCTTTGATCCATGTACGGCTTTTCAGAATGTCAGCAAGCACAAATATTTATGTAATATTTCAGCGTGAAAACTATGAAAAGAGTCCAGAGCAGCATATCATATTTTACAGGACCGTCACAAAAAGAATCCTAAAACTGCAAATGAGAAAAAAATATTAAATTCCTGCAAATGCAGTTCAAGTTCATGATTTATTTTTATGAATAAATGTTTGAAAATATCCCCCCGTTTTTCACAAATCGCACCCTGCATACACGCACACACACACACTCTGTTTTCTAATACTGCTATAGAGGTTGAGAGAGCTATAAAGAGGGTTGTGGTGCCCGTTTCTAACGTCTCTGTGCTCTTCAGGCCATGGTTTGAAGTTTAAGACCCGGACAGAGAAACAGAAGGCCAAAGAGAAGACTAACGAAGGTTCGGTGGAGGAGGAGAGCACCAACATCTCCTGTCAAACTCTCCAAGAAATACAGAGCCAGCAGCCCACGGAACAGAGACATGCTGGTCTGTGAGACAGCCAATGAGTCAACACACATGCGCGCGCAGGAAGGAAGCTCTTCCAGGACAGCAAGATGACTGACGTATTGGTAACGTGTGGACTAAAGCTTCTTACAAAATGTTGAATTACAAATGATTCCTTTTTATTTATTTTTATAAGTGACTTCAAAAATTCTGAATCCATGTCTTTCATTTGGAAGGATGGATGTGTATTTATTTTTTACGAGTCACACCGGAGGACTGAGGTGCCACTTGTACACGAGGTTTCTCAAGCTAGTCTTAAGGAAAGCTTGATGCAGATTTGTGTGTAAATTCATTTTGTCCAGAAAGATTACGCAAGAAACCCAAGTGAAATTGTGTGCCTTTCCTGATGACAAACTGACTGCTTAACTTGTGCTTAATTAAATTACATTTTAAACTCTTACTGGACCCATCGACAAGCTTATAACGCTTACAGTGTTTCAATAATTGTCTTTGAGCTGTCCCATAGCTTTAAGGAAGAGACATTTCCAGCAGTAGAGCTGTTAAAAGTTTAACGTATACATCCAAGAGGTTTTAGGCGAAGGTAGTGTATATAGATTGTTTTCTTGCTCCTACATTGTTCAATCATCTGCCTGAACAAAATAAAAGGACAACTGCCCTCTTAAAGTCTCAAACGGCTTCAAATACTATGACTTAGTGTTCACATTTTACAAGATGAGTTAACACGACTTATGTACACATCCATCAGTAGATTAGATAACTTCTAATCTCCACAACTGAGGCTGTTCTGTGCTAGATATGACATTGAATACAATTAATTGAAAATAAAGGGTACATACAAAAGGGAGTTAAAGTGATATTAAACTCTTGTCTATGACTAAAGTACATCCTTTACATGTGGTAGTGATTTTAATAATGAGGAGCCAGGGAACGTTTAGCTCTGTTGGTTTATTCATGAAGCTTGTTCTGTGATGAGGCCTCACAAGACAGAGGAAAGTGCATCTCTTTCAAAGAACATACAGTGCTGTAGTGCAGCACTAAAATGGTTTAAACTATTTTCACTGGGGTGAACCCCCCAGAACAGAGATAACAGGTATATAGTGGTGTCTTTACAGTTTTAAGTTTGTCCACTAATTAGGCAGGGGGGGGACAGACTTTCAGTCACCTTTGACCTCCAGTCTGTAGGGTGCTGGCAGGTCACATGTTGGTGCTCATGCGGGTCTGGCTATTGACTGGTGTCAGCTCCCCCTGGCTGCCTTCTCTTGGTGGAGACTAGAGAGAAAGGTAGAGGTCACAAACAGAAATACAAACCATACTGTATAAAATCCAAAACAGTCTGGATGCCTTCCGAATGTTGTACCTAGATCACTGTGCTGAGAAGGATTAGCCATATTGACAAACTAGTTTAAAAAAAAAAAAAGTACAACTAGGTTTTGTCTTTGTGGTTAAAACCAGCATTAAAAAAAACATTCCGGATGTTGGAACTCACTCTGCTCTACCCTACCTACCTATAGCAAATAAACAGTAACCTGAAATTTTAGGTTTTCGGTTGGTGGTAATTTTAACTACAACTAGCCTGTCTACCTTTTATTGCACTATTTTCCTGAAATCTTAACTGTACGAACACAACTATCCAGAGTTAGTATTTTCATTCACAACTATAGAGTATTGCATTAAAGTGTTAATTCCTAGCAGTTTACAATCAATACTAGCCTTAATCCTGCTAGCCTCGTGATACCATCTAAAGGTTTCCTAAGATGATGACATCAACGTACGCTACGCTGATTGCCATTCCCACCATAATTACAAGCTATTTACAATGACTTCGAGAAGGTTAGTGTGGCAATCTCTGCAGTTTTATCAGAAATTCAGTGTATAACTTTACTGAAAGAACAGACAACAGCATTGAAGGCTTAGCTCTGTGGAAAAGATGTATTAGCTGTGCTACCAACTGGTTATGGTTAGAGTTTCCTCAATTAGCCCCATTCATAGTGAAAATAATGGGGCTGACAGAATTCCTTTATTTTCATGTCACCAGTTAATAAACAATATAAGATTAAAAAAAGGATTGTCGTTCTTTATAGTGTTAACAATCATAGAAATGAGATCAAAAGTACATTTGATATTCTATAATTGTAAAAGGACTTCTTTGAGTCTTAGTGGCGTTTTAGAAGGTGTCTGGCTGCACTTGCTGAAACATTGGGACTGGTTTCCTTCTATCTTTCAACCTATTATATAAAATAAAAAGCTTAAGATCTATCTCTATTCTTCCAGCTGCACGGAAATATTTGATGCATATTCTAATTTAATGTTCAGGTATTGCACCTAATTCTGCTAGGCGTTCTTTGAGATTTCCTTATCTACCCCTGTTGTGCTCAATATTAACTGAATACCATGGAAAAGGCATTTAATTATTTGTCAAATTATTCTATCCTACCACATTTAGCCTCACATTATGTGATAATAAATCTTAAGGCTTGAGGAAATCAATGCTTTATTTTTGCATAAATAAGCTCTGCTAAATATTTATGCTTGGTTTTGGTTTTGCATACAATCAGAGTGTTCACCTTGACGTGGATCTGGTTGCGCAGCACAGCTGCTCGTAGAATCATGGCCTTAGCTCGTCTCTGAAACTCCTTGCCCATGTGTATAGACTTCTTGAAGGTGGTGCTTCTCTGGTCCACGTCCCGCGCATACAGGATCTAGCAAACATTACATCTACTGCTTTAAATAGGTCATCCAGTCCAGGAGTTTTATTAACAGCAAAATGTATAAGACACTATGTGATGCAGGGTAGTCTGGGTGTTGACTCCCAACAGGAAGGTCGTGGGTTCGAGCCCCAGAGGTGGCCTACCTGTAAGCATTATCCTTGAGCAAGATGCCTAACCCCTATCTGCCCCATGTAATAGCACCATGTAATTGTAAGTTGCTTTGGATAAAAGCATCTGCTAAATGACCTAATTGTAATTGATGCAGTAAGACAGACATTTATATATCCGAAGACAGCGGTTCTCAAACTATCTGACCCCTAACCTGGGGTTCATTGTTTGAAGGGGTCGCAAGAAAATAACTTCATTTCAATAACCTAAACAACATACACAGCATAGACATTTAGAAATAAGATTAGAAATGGTTATAATATTAAAACCTTGAAATCATTTCCTATCTCAACCCCCTTTTTGAGAACCACTGCCTAAAGAGTAAATGTTGATGTACGTTTTGTGCGTTACCTTGCTGTGGGAGTCTATGCGAGCGTTGATCAGGCCTTCCAGGATGAGCTGTGTGAGCTCATCCTCCAGCGCTGCTACGGTGGTGTTGAAGGCCTGAGCCATCTTACTCATGTCTGCTGACACATACGGACTGAAGTACTGCAAGCACACAAGAATATGAATAACTAACTTTAAAATTTCCAATATTATGATTCAACACAGATTCGACACGGCCATTTCCACGCAAAGCTCTGTATTTATCAATATGGACAAGAGCGGACACTACGCCTAAATCTCACATCGTGTCTCACCTCATGTACGTATGTTTTAAAATCAGTGGGGTTTTGCGGTGCAGGATAGTATTTCTGACGGAGTCGGATAATTGTTATTGTGACATCTAAGCATATGCTGTCACATTCAACACATAAAAACAGTGTAGTGATGGCTACCTAGGCTACTTACATTTAGCAAGTAGGCTATATATTCAATACAGGAAACTAACAATGAACAAAGTTTAGTCAAACATTTTATTTATTTTCTGTGATGCACGTTTGAGGTTTAGCTCAAAGTGTTGATGGCTAGAAGTAAGCGATTTATCTCTGCCATTGACAGACACATATTGATTTGTTGGGCCAGCGCGGAGGACATGAGCTCTCTCTCACAGCTTGTGTTTGTCCTGGCTCTGTGGAGCTGGCTCCAGGCCTGGGTAACACCAAATTCTGTGACCATCGAATTCTGTGACCGCAGAGGACGCTTTTGATAGGGAACGAAGCAATAACAGGGGGATCTTTCTTTTCGTTACAAGCTCTTTAGATTGTTAGTTCATAAACTGTTGTAATCAAAAACCTTTCTAAAACTTGATTTGACAAAATTATTTCAAGTCTTTTTTTTTTACCTCATCTGAGTTTTGAACAGTCAGAAGCTCAAAATGAGAAGCAAGAACAATCAACGTTTAAATGTGCAACAGCAACCTCTGGTCAGAATTTGGGGTTACGCTGGTTTGTCTCAGATTGATCTGAAACATCATTAAAATGAAGAAATAAACTCTGCAACTGTCTAGGCTAATTATTTAAATATAGGCTACAAAGAATATTAGTAGCCTAGGCTATTACATTTTTAATATTATCTGACTCAGACTAGTCGGTGCGTCTACGCCACTTGTTATGGCCGAAATAAGCGAGGCCACACGTTCTTCAGTCTGCGACTTTCCCTTGGACATATTACGCATCCCCATGTCGTACACAAAGAATATTTAGGGGAGTAATATTTAAATGATGATCGTTTCAGCCGCCAGATTTATCAACGCTCGATCATTCTTACGCCGTTATTGGCGAGATACCAACGTTTCATGAAGCACACGTGAACCCTGTCATAAGATGATTTCTGCGAACGGATCTGTACTGGTTTCTACGTTAGATGAGGGCCAGTGTGTGCCTATCTGGAGCGAGTTGCCATAGAAAACCATTCATTTTAAACAGGACCAGCGGCACACTGTGCCATAAAGTGGACTGTGCTGTTATCTGGTATGCCCTTATGTGGATTTGACAGTGTTGAGTAAATATTAAAGATTTAAGTAAGAAAGGTAAATAACAGGGAAAACAACGTTTTACAAAGCAAATCTGCAATTAGGTAAATTAGGTCTGATGAATTCAAGTCAACTCTTGTTGCGGAATCTGCCATGTCTCATGTTCCCCTTTTAAACCACACACAAGTGAATAACTATGTCAAACATAATGTAGTGGTCCCACCTGTATGAGGGCTCTGTTCCTGATCTGTGTGTACAGTGTTCTGATGTGGGGGGCCAGGTACATGTCCAGAAGCAGGTTATCCTACGAAAGACAGCACACATTGCATGTATGAAAAAGCCCTACAGCACCTCAGCGTGGCACATTTTTACTCTCCAGTGTTCTTACTTTAATTTCGTCCAGCAGTTTGAGACAGGAGGCGTACTTGGACTCATAAAACTTGAAGATAATGTCCCGGATCTGTGGTTCCAACTCCAGAAACAATTTGAAGGAGCTGGAGAGGAAGGAAAATGTATATGATCAATCAACATTCAAGCCCCTGTGAACTGTAAGTTGCTTTGGGTATAGGTATTTGCTGAATAAACAAATTGTAAAATGATTAGGAGCTAATTAATGAGTGCACATGAATGACATTATCACTGTGTAGACTGATTCACTTTTCTGTTACATGTTACAGATGTACTGTTTATGGTGCTAAACCAGAGCATTTGCTTTTATAGCTACCGTAACAGACTATTTTTGCAACAAATTTTAATTCCCTTCAAAAAACATTTTATCTACATTGTAAAAAATTTAATTTAGGGACTACAATATAATTTCCGTGTTTTGTCTCAACATGCAACTGTATCATTTCAACAAGTTGAATTCAAAATCATCTAACATTGGTTTACCTGCTGGATATGACGTTGCGTTGGAGTTCCTGTCTGTCAAATGTGGCCAAAGCACACAGTCCTCCGTATACAGCAACATTGCTGGGAGACAGGAGCTGGGCAGGTGAACGGAATTATTATTTGAATAGTTTTTAGTTTTTTAAATATGGGAACAATTGATTATTATGTGCATGCAAACGTCACTGTGTCTAGTAGCACTACTTTAGTCTGGATTAACTGTACATATTCCAGTTTATGTTTAATTTATAGATATTAGCTGCCATCACACTATTACTGCTATGCTAACTTACCTCTGGAAAGTCACAATGGTCAAACGATGTCTGTAGGAAGCACTTGGCAGCTAGCTTGTACTTTCGAGAGGCCAACTCCGCCAAGCCTGGAGCAACACAATCACAGTGGGGTAAATACACAATAGAACACCAAGGTGTACATTCTTCTATATGCAGGCAGAACCATGAAGTTCTCTCCCCGCCAAATCACGGAGGACATTGTGCGACGGTGGGCATTACGTCACACATTATGAAACAGAATTGGCATTGGTGACTTGTTGCCTCACCTGCAGCACATTTTAGTTTAGTAAGGACTGCCTGGTTCTGACTGTCACGCTCTCCTCTTTGCTAGATAACAAACAAAAACGCAAGATTAGCTGAAGACAAAAGTCATATCCACTGTGATGACGAGCTGAAGTCTCTTGTGTGCTGTGTGCGTGCGTGGGGCTTACCTCTGCTATCTCCGGTGTGGACTCTGCCTTGCTGACGTAGCTCAGCACATGAGACCAGTTCTGGAGGTAAACACTAACCTGGGGGGAGTGCAGGGACACATTTACTCCTCCATGTTAGCTCAAGGGAACCTCGCAGTCATTTAAAGTGGGCCTGCTCTACAGTACCTTGATGACGTTGAGACACATGTTGATGACGTGCTTGGCGCTGGTGCAGTAGTCTCTGGCTCGGGAGTAGCACTTCAGAGCATTGCTGAGGTCCCCACAGTCCAGGTAATGATCCCCTAAGTCATCGTGGCCTCGCCTGGAGAACACAACCAGCACAAAGTTCTATGCAGGAGAACCAGGCCCCCTTCCCACCTGGTAACTCATGCGTGTCAAGTTATCTGTTAACATTTTCAGATAAATAAATGCAATTTATCAGCTATTTATGGCTGATAAATTGAGGCAACCCAATAATAATTCATCTTAATCCGCCTTCAATAAAGTCTTTACATTTGCAGTTGCACAGTTCTTCCAAGTTTGGTTACACCAGTTGGGCATGTCACCTGAAATTTAATTGACGATTGGTACAGTGCTGAGAATAGCAAAGCTGCAGCATAACTCCCAACTTTAAGAGGCCGGAGAAGCTTTAAAATTGGCTGCTGTAAAGTCCTGATAAGCTGGGCTGGGCCTGTGTACCTGATGCTCTCCTTGATGGAGTTGCCCTTGTAGTTTTTCAGATCTGTGTCCAGTTTCTCCAGCTTCAACAGGGCCTTCTTTCTGGTAGACTCGGCCCACGCTGAGTCCAGGGGAGGGGGCACAGCTGCCCCTTCAGGAACTGTGTCAGGCACACCCTGGATGTCCCTGAGAGGGAGCACGCACACAGAGACACACACTACTCTGTATTAGAGGCTGATCAATTGAAAGTATATTTATCAGTTCGTATCTGGAATTAACTGTATTTGAAACCAGCTTTTCAACACATTGTGTTTTTGGTTTGAAACTTAGAGTATCGCCTCCCACACCTGAGTGCCAAGCTTACACCTCTGATTTAAGAGGTTTTAGGTCAGGATAGGGGGCAGTATAGTCTAGTGGTCTAGGTGTTGGAATCCCAGCCGGAAGCTTGTGGGTTTGTTGGCCTACCTGTAAGCATCCTTGAGCAGGGTGCCGAACCCCTATCTGCTCCATGTAATTGTAAGTCACTTACAACTTACTTACAAAATGACCCAATTGTAATTTGTAGGTCAACTAGACTATCCTGCTGGGGGCAGGATAGTCTAGTGGTCTAGGTGTTGGACTCCCAGCCGGAAGCTCGTTGGTTCGAGCCCCAGAGTTGGCCTACCTGTAAGCATCCTTGAGCAAGATGCCTATCTTGCTACCCCTATCTGCTCCATGTAATAGCACCGCGTGTGTGTGTGTGTGTATGTATAGTTTTGTAGTATTAAATGTATGTATGTAGTATTACCGTGTGGCCTCGGAGAGCTTGCGGTGAATTTCTTCATACGAGTCAACATTGAAGGTTCTCTGGACAAACGAGAGCGCCATCTTGAGGGCTTCAACACGGAGCTGAGGGCAGTGCTCAGCAATGAACTGCAGCCTGTCTATCCGCATTAAACCACTGTAACTAGACGCATACTGCTCCAGGTCCTACAGAGAAGACGACATGGGTCAGAAAACAGTGCCATATTTGAGCACTTTGCGACTGTGCACCTCCTGAACATAGACATCATTTTTGACAGTTTCCTCCTAGGAGAAGCTTCTCTGCCGTTCTGGACTTCCGCCAACACCACATGTCCCGAAATTAGAAAAAAAAAGTATTGGCCACACCTTAGATTGACGTGCGGCTCAGCTTTGTTCCAGGAAACTAGGGCCCCATGTCCCAACGACCAAAAATTTCAACATTATGCTATAACTGCTGTCGTACTAAGCATCAGCACAAAACCATTACTATTTCCAACATAATAATGTAGGAAACAAGACAGCACATCACGTCAAAAATAGTAACATATATGTCCACATTAGTCTCTGACACAATAAAGACACATAGAAACAAACCAAGAATAGAAGAGATGTATTTTACTGCTTGATCATTTAAAGACGAAGCAGGCAGTTAGAACTTGGTGTAAGCTAGCATCAGTACGTGACAGAAAGCCCTGCAGCTGCCAGTCAAACTGTGTGACAACAAGAAGCATGGTCTAGGACTGCAATGTTTGTACCATTGTTGGGTTCTCCACCACATAGTTGGTGTCTGGAGCATTCTGTTGGTCATCCTGAGGGTCCACGTCTATTTGCATGGGCTCCACAGCCCCCTAGGTGATAAACATCACACAATTAGGTTATCACAGTATGCACACACAAGGCTGTGTGTGTGGTTGCATGTAAATAAATGTGCATACGCCTGGATGAGCCCGTTTGTGTTTCATTTATTTCCTTTTGCACATTAAGATGCCATTTCTGCATGCACCAGGTATTAACAAAACTCTCAAGTTAGACAACTCTTGGTCCACTCTGACCTGTTGTGACTACGTCTGATTCTGACACTACACAATTAATCAATCTGTTCCTATAATTTAAGGTTTAATGAAAAGAGTGAACTCTCGTTGTTTTGATTAAAGTTTGATTTCTTCAGAAAAGATACAGAGTCGTTGTGTCTTTACTCCTTCGGCCAACAATGCTGTTTTTTCCTTATTCCAGCAATCTGTAGCTTGACGTACAGGTACGGTACATGCAATAACAGGTCAACATGGTTGAGGCAAGTGTCAGGCTATTCTGGCTGTCTCTGCAAACAGAAGCCATAAGCCTTGACTATATAATAATGCATCTAGGAAGGCAGTCTGTTAGCAAAATAGCGCTACTTTATGCTACATATGGCTAATACACACACTAATAAAACAAAGTTGTGTTAGCTAGCAAAGTAGTTTTGAGATGTAACCAGATCTATAAACCTTGTCTATTAAACATTAGTCGATCCATAAACCAAACGATCGTAAAAAGTATAACTTTATATTTACGAATGCAAACTGTCAACAGGGCTACCTTTTCTTCGCTAGTGCTAGCAATTTAATGCTAGCTAGCATTGGAGATCGTAGCCGTTAGGTTTACTGGGTTACGTTGGCTAGTAGATAGCTAACCGCAAGCTAACAGGTATTAATCTAACCAAATTTAAATGACCCATTGATATTGTACAAAGGAAGGGTTATGATCAATTTTGAAAATACTGAAAAAAAAGACCATAAGTAACTATTTACCTGAAAGTTAAAGACCTGCACTGGCAGCGGCATGTTGAGATTTTTCGACTATGGGCCGCTAAGTGGCGACACAAGTTAGCTCTGCTGTGTCTGTACCACAGAGGAAGAGTACCTGATCTATGGATCTATGGCGCCTTCCTGTGGCTTGTTAACGTTATAACGTTAAAATGTGCTTCTCATATATATTTAAATGAAAACGTAACGCCAGTGTGGCCGAGAGTTGAGAGGAAGCATCTAGCGTTGGGGCAGAGTTTGGCTGGAGAAGGCGTTGGAGGAGGCTTGCCAATTCGCGGAGGAAGACGGACGTGTTGGCTCCTGACAACGTGAAGTGTCCTACCGCGATCCCCCAAGAGAGGGTAACGTTTACCAACGAAAGCTAAAGCTGCAAG
>JAODLI010030595.1:0-19799 GCA_027575585.1 Percopsis omiscomaycus | reverse complement strand
AGAGAGTGAGTGAGAGAGAGAGAGAGAGAGTGAGAGAGAGTGAGAGAGAGAGAGAGAGAGAGAGAGATAAGCCTGCAGACAGGTACCTGAATATATCTCCCTGCTCTTCAATTTCATCAGCCACCTCTTCACACCTGAAACGACGTGGAGAAGCCGGTCAACGTCACAGGTCGCAGCGACATCGCTGCATCGAGCCCCCCCTCCCCAAGACTTCCAAAACGTTGCCACACGGAGAGCTTCGCACCGCTTCACTAACAGCTGCATGTCAAAGTCTGTTACACTCTAGCTGGGCGTATTATATTGGGCACCAGAAATTACCAGTAACGATATTGTATAAGCAGTCAGTTTTGGGACCAATATTATGGGTTATATATTATTATCAAAAGTATACAAATAAAAGGATCAGACAGGCAAAAAGACTAATCCGTGAGACCAGGTATGAACCTAAACTACTAGAAGACACACAAACAGGTAGACACAGACATATGTGATGCCCCCTCGTCTCAGCATCGCCCCTGTTTTCACCTGCTGGCTGAAACACGGTGCTTTCTCTGTGTCGTGTGACTGATGCGTTTGGTTGAGGGGAGACATCTGTTCCGTCCTTACCTGTGTTCCTGTCTGGCAAGATACAGCAATGCTTCTGCAGTATGCTTGGTAACACCTTTGAAGATGGAGGGAGAGAGAGAGAGAGAGAGAGGGGGATTAATATCAGCAGCAAATGTGGTGCATGTGGCGTTGACCCACAGAGCAGCAGTAGTATTTCTAACAAGCGCAGCGTAACTTGTTCTAGCAGAGGTGCACATTTTCCAGTTGCTTGATGATTTATGCTCGGTTTTTGCTTATTTTGAATAGCAAATTTCAAATGCAATAGCCTGTGTTGAACCCTTTAGAGGGCAGTTACCATACATTTTTACAGAGCTTATTCCATTTAACAACTATATACAATTTTGTCAAGAATTGAATCTGAATCAATCATCAGACCAAAAAGTTGTATTTTTTCTGTACCTTCCCAGTAAATGTATCTGTGATGTAGCCTAGTATA
This sequence comes from Percopsis omiscomaycus, assembly GCA_027575585.1. Classification (NCBI taxonomy): domain Eukaryota; kingdom Metazoa; phylum Chordata; class Actinopteri; order Percopsiformes; family Percopsidae; genus Percopsis; species Percopsis omiscomaycus. The sequence goes on along the minus strand of JAODLI010030595.1, from coordinate 18,757 downwards.
TCAAAGTATATCAAAGATGGGGTTAAATGGTGTGTGAAGGGAAATATGATGCCCTCACAATCCATTGGGATGGGGCAGCGTAGACATACAGTAATGCTTGAAGGAGTTGGGGAAGAGCTGGCTATCTTATCGTTCAATCTGGTGCAGTCACAGCAAGAGGCCCATGTTTCAAGATGCCCTATCAGCAGATTCCATGTGGCAGGAAAATGTAGCAGTAAATTCAACAGCCAATACTGCACAACTTACAACCCTAAAGTAGTTGTAATAATCAATAATTTATACTGTCCCCACACCATCCAAATCCAAGTCGCACAATCTGTCAATTCAATTCAGTTCATCGGTTCAAGGGTTCATGTGTAAGATACCTGTGTATGATTACTTGATTTTTTTGGTAACACTTATTTAGGGTGGTCCCTGCAACTATCAACAGACAACATCAACTATCAACTATCTATCAACTAACTATCAACATCTGTTTCATATCAACTACCTATCATCACACTTTCAACAATTAGTCCTTAACATATCCACTACATATCAGCTGTGTGTAGAGGAGATTAGATTGTCCTGGAACCTAGGACAATCTAACCCCCCCCCCCCCGTTAAAAGTGTACTGATAGGTAGTTGATATGTTATAGATGTGTCTGTTGATAGTTGCAGAGACCACCACAAATAAAGTGTTACCGATTTATTTTGTAGTGCATGAAAGCATCATAGCTGAGGCAGAATTAGTGTTTGCCCTCCAATCACCATGTAATCCCTCAGTTAAGAGGAACTTCATTCAGCAGAACACACAACGCCATATTTGTTTGGATGCAACTCTAAGGAACACGATCGGACGAAGCACATGCACACACATGAACACACCACACCATATTGCCTTTTCATCACTCTGCCCCCCAGTGGCCAAATAATATACACTAATACGAATTTAGGCAACATTGCCAATTGACAGTGTATGACATCTGCTGGTGGTGCAGTTTGAGTATCAAAACTAGACTCTTGTGGTTTAATTGCTCCAGCTGTGGCGATGCCGTAAGACTGAATATCATTAGTCACTCCGGAAAGGTCCTAACATTTCTCCTTTCAAGAAGCCCCAGGAGCCAAAACAAAGACATGGAGGTGGAGAACAAGCCCCTTTGTCTTCGCTTCCGACAGACAGGACCATTGCCGTCAAAATGACTTTGGTTAAATAGATAGACCTCCCCCTTTTTCTGTGCTTTTCATTTTTTCTTTGTGACAGATTTTACTCTTTTATTGCGCACAGCCTCCTTGCTCCCTCGGTTATTTTACTCCACTCCTGGACTGAACTGAAGTGATCAGATAAGCGGGGTTTTTAATTAGAGTATGAGGGTGTCTGGTGAGAGGGGAGGGGGGAGGGAGGAGGAGAGGAATAAATGATGGGAGTGAACACTTGAAGCTCCTCTATGGGGGATATTTAATAAATGAGCTACAGTACCTTGAGCACAGGAAAATATAGCTTTATTTTCACCTCTATATGGGGAACGGCCATTCGATTTCACTGTGTCGACAACACACTCATTCGTGTAAATGCTGTTTAATGTATAATGGGAGTTGATCTATAGAAAATGTTTTGAATACACAGTTACTATGCCGATTCCTTTTAGCATAATTGGATTAATTATCAATTACAATATTTTACAATGTAAATCATTTATGCATAAATTACATCTCTGATTTGTTCAGAGGCCCATCTCTTTTTGTGAGGAACGGCCTTATCCATCTGACGTTGTAGAGGGAGAATCTGCAGGCTCGGGTCGCTGCGGCAATGTGCGCAGGGCAGTTGATTGTCCAGGATAACTCCGAGACTCTTTGCAGTTGGACAGGAAGACACGGTGGTGTTCTCAAGGGTAATGGACAGGTCCACTTAAGGACAGTCATTTGCCGGAAGGTAGAGTAGCTCTGTCTTTTCGAGGTTGATCTTGAGGTGATGCGAAGACATCCAAGCGCTGATGTCAGCGAGACATTGAGAGATCCTAGTTGTGATCTGAGTGTCAGATGGGGGGAAGGAGGGGTGGAGTTTGGTGTCGTCGGCACAGCACTGGTAGGAGACTCCGTGTGAAGACATTACAGAGCTAAGAGATCTAGTGTACAATGAGAAGAGTAATGACCCTAGCAGCACTATTCCACAGCTAGAGGCTGAGGAAGTGGTGTAGATAGAGAGGGTTATTGGGCTTGTGGTGAGTCAAACATCAGCATAATGGGCAGAGTTATAATTGAAGCTGGTGAGCTGGCTGATATTCAGACAGCTGTACTGGGAGTGTTGAAACGAACTGTCATGCTCTCCAACGTTTGAAAGGTACAGTTGTTTGCCTCTCATTAATGCTCAAAAGGGATTGGGCCTGCGAAGCAGGGCGTCTAATTTCACATAAACATGCTAAGCTTTCATTTGTTTGCCTTTTAAAGCTCAGCTCACAACAAGCACAAAAGAGAGGATTTATGTCACCCTGTCACAATCGCACATACACACAAATGTAGTGCTTTAAATGGGACAAACGGGAAAAACATTGACAAAGAACAGTCTTTGTTATGTGGTGTATTTATACTGTATACTGTAGATGTTTGCTCAGAGCATTAAGCAATTTTAATTGCAAAAAGCTTGCATTTGAGCACAGCCATTCATAATTAGATACAATAATCACCTTAATCGTGTCAAAACAGATAAATAATCACCCAGCAATAAAGTTAGCAGTTTCATTTCACAGTTCAAGCATGGCCCTCAGGAGAGATGCATCTATGAAACATAGTGACAGTTACACAATGAGGGCCCAAGCAAAGCCCTTCAACCCATCAGTCTCAAACACCATGTGGGTTAATATAAGGCTCCATTCACCCATGTTCCATCAGTTTAACATCCTCACTGTTCCAATAGGATTTGTTGCCATCGAATTTTAAGTGTGAATCAATGTGAATGTCATCACATGCCTCTTATGTAGAGGTCTCCCATCCTGATCTGATATCACATGCTCTGCATCTCTATTTGATGAGTGCATCATCGTGGCCTATAGATCCAAAAGACGTACTGTAGCCCTGTTTGGAAAATACATTATGCAAATGAGCCAAACAAGTATCTCAGGATCTCTCCTGGGTGGGTCACGGTGGTATGCTCAGCATCTCCCAGCATTGCCAGGTTCATTTGGCCCCCTGGTTTGCTTACACCTAATTGCAGATTAGGGTGGAGATGCTAAATAGTCATAATGGCCAACTATGGTATTTAATGGACTGATGCTTTTCCCTGCCTCTGCTGTGTGAGTGAGTAAAGATCATGGATATGGGTTTATTTGGCATCTTGACATCAATTCAGTGAGCTTCAGGTTGTGGCTGAGAAAATAACCACCTTTTCCAATTTCATTGTGGTATTTCTCATTATCCTTATGGTCCCATCCTGACATCTTGAGTCAGTAACTAGTAAGGAGTGGAACCCGAAGGACTTTATTTGAGGAGGTTTTGTCAGAATTAAAAGTCCCGCCAGGAAGGATGACAGGTACAGGATAGTTTATGCTGATTTAAGTGTTACTGTAGCTACAGCACACGTCACATAGCTGCTGTTGGTTCTCACAGACACCTATTCTCCTGCTATGTGGAGGCACGAGTGTAAAGAAGAGAGAAAGAGGGGCAACCAAATCCACACTCATTAGCCGAGATGGAGAACCAAATGGGCCACCGCAGGTGAGTCACACACCATTTTAGTCTGCTGAAGGAATATTTTCCCCACTGATAGCTCTTCTCTGAAAATGACCCCCTTGGATTTCAACTACTGATTAACTTTCCCAATGAAAGTCTATTTGTCAGGGAGATTGCTTTGTCTAGTATGGGAGCCCGCCTCATGAGATATGTCTAGATCAGAAATAGCCCACATTATCCACTGACTTGATGCTTGCACCAACATCAAAGAGTTTCAAGATGATTGTTTATTCAACTGCTTCTCAGTGTAGCACTTTTGGTCCACCAGCAGTGAGTTACTGCGATTAGTACAGACGTGTCGTCAAACTTCACATTGACTTTACTAGACGTTGGTGTCAATGCATGCAAACAAGGGACGCTTCAGTGCCCAGGCGTCATTTAATGGTCCTGCAGAGTCCATGGTCAAGACTAGTTGGCCCCTGACTGCGAGGGCTGTTAATGTCTCTTTTCTCTGAGGCATCTCATGATGTCTTTAAAGCACATCTCTGTCTGTCCACACACACGAACACAACACACATTCCTATGAAGGGTTAAACTAAAATTCATTTTCATTATGTTACATGAAAGGCTTAAAAACATTTAACACACCTACCATTTAGGATCACACTTTTCATCTAAATAATTTTGTCAGGTCGTAAATTACCTCCGTTTCGACGGTTACCTTTCAAGAGTGCATGAGAGCTTCTCGAGCATGTCAGATCAAGCAGATCAAATTTGTCATAAATAAACTGACATGCCAGCTTTGGGTGGACATTTTTTGTGATTTTGCATCCTCTTTTTTTACTTTGACAAAGACACAGTCTCTCATTGTGGGTCACTTACTAACAAAAGTACACTTGTACATACACACAAAAAACACACACACACACACCAACCTATTTCCTACACACCATTACTGCTGGGGTATTGGCAATTATCACAAGTGGCAAGTGTATAATAGGATCTTGGTGCCTGCTACTGAAGGCGGGAGTGCAACTCTTCATGAACTAATGGAGAGCTGAGAGGACAAGCAGGAAGTGGAGTCACTCCAATGCATTTCCGAGCTCTTCCTGCTGCCCTGTGTGCTTTAAGTGCGATCTGCTACCGTTTACCCAATCAAGCTATCAAAGGCACTGGTGTGCAGATTGAATGAAAGATAAAAGTCTAGTTGGACCCCTTTCCCTAACAGTAGCGGCAGCTTATGTAAATAGGTAGATACTGCACATCTGCTGCAAGCTTGCTCCATCCTCAGAATAACAATTGTATATAGTGCAGCACATAGACTGTATAAATAAGTGGACAAACCCTCCGTGACGTCACCCATAGGTTTTCTGAAGAATGGGTTTGAAGCCAAGTGTGCTGGCTTTAGCCGTGGCCATCTTGGCAGTGTCTGACTCCCTCCTAACGAATGAATGGATAAATTGATGGCTTAATATAATTTCAACTGTTGAGATATATAAAAATTCACCCCCCCGTACAGTTGTCATGAACGGGGAAATTAGCTATAGACACCAAAGTGTTTTTTTGTACCAGGCTTTAAACATGTTTATTACGGCTGTAAAGTTGGACATTTTAACATGCGGATCTATGGAGATTGACTCGCTTTTGGAGCCAGCCTCAAGTGGCCATTCGAGGAACTGCAAGTTTTGGCACTTCCTTATTGGCTTTTTTCTATGAATCGACAGTGATTATGCACTATGGTGCCATACACAACTTGGTTGTAAAACAGAATCCCAGTGGCAACAGAACAAAACGGCAAAACACAAAGACAGTGAATAGAATGACATTGAAAACAACTAAATAGTGAGGGGGAAAGAGACTATTATTTAATGGAGGAAAATTAAAGAGAGAAGAGAAATACAGGCAGATGATCTAACAATGTATTTTACACAACAGAAGTGGGTTGTCATCCAATGCCACTAAACTAGAGCAAGAAAAAAACATCTGTAACCAGAGATTTATGTTACTATTCTGTACAAGCGTGATGAATACCGCACTGCCTGATTCTTTCTTATCTAAATCCCACATAAAGTCTGTCTCAGGCATAGAGGGTTTTCATAGACAGTTATTTGGATCTATTGCACCCTTGCTACCAGTATTACAACCCATCCATGAGCTAACTTCCCACGGCAGAGATGAAGGGGGTTTTCTCACGCTTTTTAGATGCCACACTCAAAATTTACATCAGCAAATTGCACCCATACCTACTAGCTTTACACTGCCAAAACAGAAAGAAAGGTTGATTTCTTAAATAACAGCAACTGGAGGGACCTGGCCTAGGTAGTAATGGCTGAAGAACAATTGCAGTCTAGCTAACAGTGCTTGAGCTCATTAGGACAAATAAAGAGTTTGGACAAATAAAGAGCTTCAGATCATGTTCAAATTACACACGCCTCGATTAAGTCTGTGTTCAAGCTTATAGCACTATTTAAAAAGGTCTGCAACACATTGGGTTGTAAAAGAACTAGGCCCATTGCCAGGAACATAGCCTTTACAAGTGAGACCCAAAGTACGAGTGGAACTGATGAGGTTTTTAAAAGGGGATATATTCAATCAGAATCAAATCTCACCGACACAGTGAGGGGGAACAAATATAATTCCACTTGCATCACGATGACCTTCACTATCTCTCCATTTAAGTGTTTCAATAGCCCTACAACTGACAAGACAAGAGGGTAAAATAGCTTTCAGCTTGGAAAATGTTCAAAGTTAAAACTCCTTTTGTGATCAAAAACAGTCATATTCCTTCATCAACATGCCACTCTGATCACACTGCCTGTATAAATGGCTGTGCAATTAGGGGAAAGTAAATTTAACAGATAGTGCAGTGGCTTGCTAATGGACCTTGTAATGAGTCGGACGTGACTTACGGGGCCACGTGGATTCCACTAACTGACAGCTAACGCTACCACTTGGGGAAATAATTTACACTCACCTGCCAGAAACCTTTTTATCTTTCACAGCATAGCGGGGAAGCAACTGAGGTTGCACGCAAGCATTTACAGATGTCGACACACAAACACACACTGTAAACCTGCAGAAGTGTACACAGACGCCACACTCACACTCACACAAACATGGCATTCTTCACGCGTGATTAGATTCATAAAGCTCTATCTCCCTCCATACAGTCTATTTCCTGCGCATCCCCTGTGCTAAAGACAAACTTTTAGAGAGTATAGTGCTGGATTTATCTGGAGAAGAAAAGAGACATAAAGAGGGAAGAAGGGAGAAAGAAAGAAAATTACAGAGGAAGGTGGACATGAAAAAAAGAGAGAGAGGGAGATACTGTATTAAGCAAACTGACTACAGTAGTTTGCATTCAGAGCTGCCGGTCTCTCTTGTAAACCAGGGGGATGACATCCTAAAATCCATAACTGACATTTCAGGCTTGTTACTCATCTTCAGAAAGACGAAAGCTGTTTCATGTTCCTGCCGCACAGACAAGGAGTAAAAAATATGAAGAAGAACTGCAAAAAATATTTCTCAACTCAAGAATCATTAGCTTTCATTGAAAGGCTGTTATTTTGGTTAGCTCTCTGGTTTGAGGCTGAGGTGGTGATGTGAGGGGAGGTTAGGGTTAGGCGCTGACTAAAGGTGGCCGGCAGCAAGCCACGGCTTTAGGGTTACACGAGGACTTAGGGAAGGTAAAGATATATATGGAACACAAACTACTGTACCTGGAACCAGGAGCCCACACACACAATTTCTCTGGAGATTGTAAACTGGCTCCAAATACATTCACATTGCCCTCCCACCTAGTGGCAATATCTGAGCACTGACACATGCATGTATGCACACACACACACACACACACACTAGCATTTGATTACCTTCCTCGCCGCTTCAGTTAGATTGACTTCTGATTGCTCATTTCTACTACAGCCACTGCACTATAACCCTTCTCACACCTGCATAATGAATGAGCAAGGGACACGTAGGCTACAGCAGGACCCGCATTGTACACACTTGCTACAGAGGCAGAAAATGCAGTTTCCATGTCTGGACTGCAGAATTCCCCCCTGCCGCTCCCGTTGAGTGTATGATGCGGTCACTTAGAGCTCCGCAGCTGCCAGTCTTAGAACTAACTAAAAGCTAAAAATGACTTTTGCATTATTAAAGCAGGGCAACACACTTCAAGGGGGGAAAGGGGAAAACCGAGTTTTGACAGTCATAACTTCATTGACCTTTTGAAGGCATTTGCAATAATGCTCTCCTATTTTTAGCATCACTGTGATTATGATGTCTCTCTATGCGAGAGCTGGCAGCCAGCACTTTGTCACTCAGTGTGCATCTGCTGAGTATTGGGTAGCAGTGCTGTAGCAGACATTTTAATTTGACATAACTTCCCTTCTCTTTGTAACACTCAATCAGGAGAATTAATCTGAGGAAGAGACATCAATACATGACTGCATTGTGTGGATTTTAAATAGCCAAGTCTGTCACTGTTTAGAGACAATATAGGTTAATGGCAAAAGAGTCTTACACAAACATGCAAATAAGTAGGCCTATTTCTACTCCTGCATCCTCCCATTAAACAAAAAGGCCTGATTACCATTTCATGTTAATCATCCTCTGGCAGGAGTAAAATGCTCACTGCTTGATTAACCAGAAAACAAACAAGGCTTGTGGGACATGTACGAGTCACTTTCAACATTGTGTTCAACACACCACGGTATTATGTGAGATGTTTAACACATTTCTCTGTGCAGCTCTGATATTCCTATAAAATCCACATTTCATTCAATGACTTCTTCTGCGGTAGAGTTAAGGGCACTATTTCGTTCATATTTGCAAGGATAACTGCCACTCGAGGCTGATCCACCCACGGAGGTTACAGTATAGGCACTGACAGTGGTAGACAGTGCATGGTCTGTGTGGCAGCTGACCACAGGAGTACTCGGAGAGAGATCAAACTTAACATGATATCCCATTGTTGAAAGTTATCCACTCAGTGAAATGGCTCGTTTCTGCTTGAAAAGGTCCTCATCCCGTCTCCACTCCGCAAGGAGAAGACAAAATGCCCAGCAGCATTCACAACACGGCACAAGTAGTGGCAGTCAAAAAATCCCATGTGCATGTAAAAGTGCACTGGATCATGCAAATGTATTCTATTCTAATTTAGTCTATTCTTTTATTTGTCCTGGAAATTTCTCATGCTAGCTTGCATAAATATATCAGTTAGAAAGGCAATTCTCAAATGGGTTATTGTCGTATTCCCTATACAAACAGTACAACATACAATACTGCAACAAAACGGCTTTGCTTTGTAGAACACTGTATCTGAAACCCACCCATTCTACGCTACTGCACACTCATTATCTCATTAGATCAAAATACACGTTAGAGGAGATATAAACATCAACAACCTTTTAAGAAATCCCCAAAATATATGTAAGTTAATGTCATAGGGAAGGAGATTTACCTTCTTCAGAGCTGACATTCTAGTTAGATCCTCCTTCTTCAAACCCAGTTCACATGCTGAGGTCCCAAGCCAAGTTTTGGGTGCGCAAATCCTAACTCACCCCCGGTGGTGGTGATGCTATGAGCGGGCATCTACTTGATATTCTCACCGCGCTTCCCATGCGCTGCTGTCAATCACGCCTCTAGCTGGCTGGGTTAGCGCATGCCAATGAGACTGTCGTTACTGCATTGGAGCGAAGGGGGAGTTATTGCTGTATGTAGTGTGTGCTCAGAGTTCGCATCGAGATTACTTAACATTATGGATGTTTGGATAACGCGATTATGTGGTTTTAGCATATAGACGTTTCATTCTACATACTACTATCCACACAACGCTGTTTAATTTTTACCGGCTGTGATGTTTGTAGTTTTGGCTGCCTTTTAAAAGCTGATATGCTGGTGGCTGCGTTAGCTTAGCTTGCTATCATTTTGGCTATCGTTCTCATTCTCCGTGCTTATTTCTCGATCTTGAGATAAACATGTCGAAATGGCACACAGGAAAGAAGGTGAGCATCATTTACTTCACCTGCTAGTTTTGTCTAACGGAAATAGTTCCTGTTTCCAACTTTGCTATGCAGCTAATTTAGCTAACAGTTTAAAATCTCGTCTATTCTCGCGGGCATACACTGTAAATAAAAGCACGTGTTACAGTTCTTGAAACTGGTCAAACTGCAAAGTAACTCAATTGTAAACTGTGCCTTCCACTGTGTGTAAAGAATTGCATCCCATCAGCTATTAAGACATGGTGGTGGATAAGCTACACCTGATACATTATGTGCCATTCCAAGACGTCCAACATCACGAATTTAGAAAATATATATGCAATGATTTTTATTTTGATTTCATTCTATTATTTCCAAATGAAGTTTGACGTGATGTTTACTCCATAATATAATAAAACATCATGCATATGATCGTGTTTGTTTCCAAATAGAAAAACATTTCTGTGTGTTTTTATACATGTCTTGTTTTTTTCAAGTGTTTCAATCAAAGGTTCTCCAGAGACTTTACCCCATAGCACCCAAAAGGGGAAAAGAACCCAGTCCCTCTAGCATTGTAGAGACATTGGGAAAAACACCCTGCGCCAGAACAATAGCTTTGCAGAACACACTCACTGGTAAGTTCACCTTGTCACCCTCAATGACGACTAAGGTACATCATTGTCCAGAGTACCGGTACTATTTTCTCTGTGAAAGTGATTGCATTCCTTGTCTTGAGTCCCCTCAGTACCCTGCCTTTCCATTCAACTCATCTTTCTAAACATCTAAACATCAAAACAAACAACGCTCTGTTAGAATAGGGGCCAACATAGTTATAAATTTCACAATATACATTACATATCAACATATCATTCAATTCTCAAAATAATTGCTAACAGCCTAAGAAAAAAGTGCTTAAACCTTCTAAGCTTTGATGCTGACATAGAGCAGGAAACAAAAGTTATTTTTTTATTTAAGAGAGATACAGACAGAAGATCAAGGCAAGGCACATTTCATACACAAGGCATGTTATACAATTAAACAGGATTTAAAAATAATGCATAAAAAGACATTTAATTAAAAGAGTAAAAACAGCCATTAAAATAAAAGAATCCAATCAAAATGTAAAAAATAAAAGTGCAGGGTTTGCAGTTTAGCAGAAAGCACTGGTCAACAGAAAGGTTTTTAGTTGATGTTGATGCGAGTCTCAAATCCTCTGGGAGTCCGTTCCAGCTATTTGTTGCATAGTAGAATCACCATAGAGGACGTCGGTTAATGGGAGTGCTATGAGGTAGAGAGGTCAGTGGCAGAGGTACCAAAGTCTCTTCCTCTCCATCTCACTCTATCTCTCACTCACACACAAGTTTAAGACCAGGATGCACATATCAAAATAATTGCTCCCCTCTTCCTCCTAGATGTGGTTCATAACCCTCCTTTATTTGATTTCTCTGTCTCAGGCGATGAAGACACAGCACCTACTGCAGCTCCGTCTGCCAGGCGACTGTACACCGTTCTACCCCCTCCTGCAGACTACAAGGCAGGTGCAGGGGCATCCGTTACAATCCCCCAGCCAGAAAACATAAATACTGCCAAGAACCCAGCTGGTAAGAGGGCCATAATCTTACATTTATGGCACGGCATGCCTCTCCGTACCATAAAGCTGTTGGGGATTTACTGCATAGATCTGCTCCACATCTTCTGGTTTCCCTATTACAATTACTCTCCTTTGTTGTCTGTTTCACTCTGGTTAGGAGCATCAGACAGTGGCAATTATTTGTATTTCTGACCTTAAGAGAACTTGGGTCAGATGTAAATTGTTAAATCACTGAAAAGCATATTTTAATCAGTCCATTTACTGTGTTGCTTCAAATAAAACGCAAGTGTAAACAGATATTTGTTATCTGCACTGAGCTTGTGCAGTGAGTGGCATTGTGCTGGTTGTGTTGCAGAGAGACAATTTAATCTGCACTCAGAATTCTCAATATTTTTGACCATTTGACTGAACATTGGACTTTGAGGCCAATTGACTAAGTTAATTAAACAGGCTTTGGGTTTGTCATCATCACTATACACAGTTTAATCTATCAGAGATTCTGTTATTTGTTAAAGCTTCACTTGATTCCATCTAAATGACCAGACATAGCTGGTCCAGGGCCCTCCTTACTGTTGCTGCACCTGCAGCAATAATGAGGTCAGATTTTATTGCTTTGAAATATAACAATTTCCCTCACAAAGTATTAGCACCTGAGTAGTCATGTTGACATTATTTATTCTCCATTTTTAGCTGCTCTTAATTCCCTTGATATTTCATGTGACAGATTTGGCTTTTGAAGAATTATATGGGAGGAAAATACATTCACACATATAACACATTAATACATATGCACGACACCATCTTGAATTCTTCATCTTTAACTACCAAAGGTATTTTGCTGTGCCCTTCTCATTTTACGTTGGATGTATCAAACCTGCAGCTGATCAGCGCATGTCACTGCCCTTTAACCGTAATTTGTGGCGCCTGGTTCACGGAGTTGGAGGTTTAGTATCATCTCTGATTTCTTGCAGTCACTGTATGGCTGCTTAATCTCTAACATTTCATGACTTCTTGTTCACTCAATTGAAAAATAGTAATTTTAGTGGCGAATATCCTCTTGGCACGTTGCCTGTGTCCATAGGCGTAGGTCTTGCATGTCCCTGACATGCATGTCCGTAACGATATCAAGGGACCAATAAATTGTTCCTACCAATAATTTGCAAGTGAAAATGCAATTTCCTTATAAAAAAAAAAACGTAAGCTACCCTTTTGAATCACTGAAAACAATAAAATAAACCAAAATAAACTAAAACTAAGCATTTTCGACAACAATACTAAACTACAATAGCAAACGAATTAAAACTAAACTGAAATTGAAAACAAAAAGTCAAAACGAAATAGTTTTAACAGTTTTAAACCTGTGCGGGCGGGGTTGGGGGAATTTCAGGGAGGGCGTGGGAGCGCGCTGTGGGTGAGCGGATGCTCTGGGGCGCCACAGTCGAACGCTTTTCAGGTGAGGGAGGGGTTGCTCGCGTCCTCGTGTTTAAAACCAAAACAGCGTTGTTTCTCATTCATTGTAGTCAGCAAACAAGCATATAACCCTAACCCTAACTTTTCAGAAGAGAGCACCCCGAGTGGGGAAGAACCCGATCAAGACGGCGTTGACGTCGAACATGGGAGAAGAAGAAGAAAAAGGAGGAGGAAGAAAGTGGATTCTCGTGAGCACGCAGACACGGGTGGAGAGAGTCAAGCAAGGGGGTCCATCACAGCTCCCCCATGCAGTGGGCAGGCCCCTGCCGGGGAGGCCAGCGGTCCCCTCAGCAGGAACAGGAGGAGGAAGCTGAAGAAGAAACGACACAAAGAGAAGCTGGTCTCAATGGGCTTGGTGCCCCGGGCTGCTGCCTTGGAGTTCACCTACCAAAGAGAAGGTGAAGAGGAGGAGGAGGAAGATGATGATGAAGAAGAGGAGGGGAGCAGTAGAGCTTCTGAGATATCAGAGTTCCTCAGGACCTCGTTGGAGCTCTATATGTCAGATGGTGAGTATTTGAATAAAGTTGGCTTATCCTGTAGGACCAGCCACATGCTTGTATGTTATAGACTTCCCTATGTGTTTTTTTTTTAATTACCAGAAGGATTGTTTTGGCACATTGGAAGTTATTCAGAGCCAGATGTTTGACCACAATATATATTGTAGAAACACAGCACACTCGCTAGCGGGGCATTTGGACTGACGCTTATTGGAGAAGTCAAGTCATGTGGTGTGTCACAATAATCCCCCATCTGACTGATGGACTGTCTGTCCTCTAGGCTGTTTTCTCCAGCCCATTGGTTTCAGGGATTAACTCTCCTCTGGTAATGGAATGATATGGGTGCAAGGAAGATCTCTTTGCCTTTCCTTCATTGCACAGAACTGTTAGAAGATCCTATTTTTTCCAGTGTCTCTAAACTAACTGACTCTGGAGCATTGGCAACAGTCGTTATGCATCTACAACAAATACCTCATCATATTTACATTCATTATTAGTTTTAGTTCTAATGTATTTGCCACCTTTTTTGATATCATTCATTATATACCCCAACTCCCATGTTCTCTTTACCCAGGCTCAACTCCTCTCCGGCCTCTTGCGGTGGAGATTCTGCTTAACAACATCTCCAATGGAAGTGTGCCCCCCACTGTTTTAAAGCAGCTCAGCAACCTGAAGGCCCTCGTGCAGCTAAAAGAGTCAGATAGACTGGCTAATGCTCTGAAGGATTTTAACAGCAACTCCCCTATGTCTTCAGGTCTGTCGTACTCAGTCCATAAAACAATGTTTTGTGCTTAACATGAATATAAAGTCAGGCTTTAAGCCTGCTCTTCACAGTATGACCGCGACCGTGTCAGATGTTTATCCATTCATGTTAATACTAGCCTCACCTTGCCCAGATCTGTGCCTATACTTGTCCATACCACTACCCCCCATGACGTACTGCGTGTTGAAGACCTGAACGTGCCTGCCCTTACCTGCCTACATCAACTTTTACTTGCACATACCTGCCCTAAATTGCCGAGGCTAGTGCTGGTCTTGTCCAGCTTGATACTGACACACTCTTTTTACCACCTTCATGTGTTACCTGACATGCCTAAACTTGTCCAGCTTGGCTCGACTCCATTCGCAGCTATTCAGTCCCATTGGACCCTAAAAGTACTTTGGGAAGCTCTGAAGAACTGCCACCTGATGGCAATACAACAGACACTGGACACACATAATAATATAAACACATTTGGATAACGCTACCAGAATGCAATGCTTCACCTCAACTTGTGCACGCTTTCCTGCGGGGGTTCACTACAACAAAACAAACTAGTACCTTACTGGGTTACTATTAAGGGGAGAGTGAACGAGGGACCGATTTCGGACACAGCTTTTAAGAGAGGCATCCAGGGGATTCAGCACAAAACCAAATAGGTGGCTACAAAGAGACGCTACTGTTCTCTGTTGCCATCGGCAAGACGACAATATGTGAAAACCTCTTGTACTGTACTAGCTCCACATGTCGCATGCTGACTCATGCTACAGGTCTACAGGAGTTTAACTGCATCTTCAGGTTGTATCAAATAAGTACATTTGTCAGCGTTGTGAAACCTAGATTTTCCTCTTGTTTTTCAGAAGAAACCATTGCAGTGATTTCACTGTTCCGGTACTGGATGACAGACATTCTCCCTATTCAGAGAGACGTGAAGGCTGGGCGCTCTACAACACAACCACAGGACTGAATCGTATTTAAATGGATAGTGATATGAATACTAATACCTTTTTTATATGCATTCACTACACTTTACAACTGTCATACATTACTTGTGCTGAGCTCCACTTGTATAAATATATTTCAGTAAAGACATTCATTTGTTATATTGTGGATTTTTATTGTACCCAAGCTGCTGCAAAAGCTCCCTGTTGTTTTTTAATATCTCTCTCCTTCCTCCTCCTACCCAATAATTGTCAGATCGGCAAATGTCAGTTCTGCTGAAATGCCCACCTTGCTTGCAGATGTCATGACATTTAAAACCAAGCAGCGAACTCGATAGCTACTTAATTATCTGCACTTGTCTCAAATCCAGTCGTCCAAGTGCATTTGCTTAATGGGAATAATCATTAGCACACCAGGGGACAACCTGAATAAGAACAATGCTTTCCTATCTGAATATGTACACTGTACAGTAGATGTATTCACTGCACAAAGTTTTAAAGAGATCTCGTGAACTTACAGGGAGCTGACAGCACATACTTGGACATCACTGTACATCTATAGAGGTAATCTATCCTAATGCAATGAGCCATAGTTCATTGCCAAAGAGGCATGAAGGATTTGCCTTTGTTGGCAGTGCCATTGTGGTGACGCCCTGTCTCCCTACTCATTTTATAGCCTATCATGTTTGTGAACCCAGACTGTAATGCATGGATATACATGAGTAGGTTTATATACACAGAATAAACTGGTGGCAAAGTGCTTAATGCTACTAGTTTTTGGTTCTTCATGCTTTAAACAAAATATCTTTTTACACATTTTAAATGTATATTGGTTTAATTATCAGGATCAATCTACATGAAATTATTGACTTAGTAAATACTCTGCTCTGCGATTAAGTTTATTGCACTTGCACTTGCACTTGCATAGCACTTTTCAGTGCCACGCCAGCATGAGCAGGGCAGGGCATTGTGAATGCCAAGGCTGGAGATTATGAATGTGTAATCGGGCGCCCAGATCCCATTAGCCAAGTTGAGAAGAAGGTCTTGGAGAGCTGCTTCCATGTCCACTATCTATGTTGTCATCATAACAGCCTCATTATGAGGCTTCATTCTGAACTGAGGACCCCTAGGTGAGGACCTGGTAGAAAAGATATAGTATTAAAGCCCAAGAAAATGTGCAGATGTTGCAACAGGAAATGCTAGCAACTTCAACTGAGAGCCATTCAAATAAACTAATAAAAGGGTTGTGCTTTTACATAGCCTCTGTGGCAATTACTGTGGAAACACAGTCCTGGAAGACTGTCAGATGGTCTGTGCTCTATGTACAGAAGTTGCATTTGTAGACTGTAATAATATACCTAAACCATATGACCCAAGTCTCCCTGAGACCCGGAACTATTAATCTGACTTAAAATTAGTTTCCTAGTTGTCATTCTCTGCGGGACATTTTGGCACATTGTGTTGTTTCCATCCCACCACCTGCAAGGTAACACATTCTATTCTACCTTCCGCCTGTATCTTTATGCTGTGTCTGAATGCCAACTCCTGTAATCTCCTTAGACGCACCACCTGTGGACTGTGTGTTTATGTGTTATGTAAAGTCTGGAGCAAGACATTATAAGCACCCACTTTGTGTTTGGTAGCTGAGGTTACACGCATTCTGACACAGCAGGTTGTGCCATCAACCAGGAGGTTTCCCATTTGGGAGTGCAGGAAGAGAAGCCTGAGGGAGGCCAAATATAAGGCGAATCATCCTAACTGAGAACTGTTGAATTCAACAGGTGGGCCGTCCTGGAGCACACCACAATGCTGTTTAGACTCCAACGACTGACTCCTGGGTACATCAGGTTCCTGCAGGTGAGCACCAGCCATTTGGAATAATGTTTAGTAAGTTCATTTGAAATGTACTGTATCTGTGAGTATAATGTGCATGATATGATAATAAAAATTGTGTTTTCCCACCGAATTGTTCTAGGTCATTCAAAATAAAGGACACACAAGATATTTGTAGTGTAGTCAAACGAATAGAATAAGTGAGTGAAGCTGTTCCACCTAACCTAACCTAACCTACAGCAACATTGAAGCCAGGCTCCCCGAAAGCATGGTCTTGAGGTGCTGCTGAGTCAGAAATTGCTTGCTCACGACCATGATCTCAGAAAGAGTAGTAGGTTGCACTTCACAGCACTTTATTTTTCACCACACAACTTGTTTTGATTTAGGACCTCTCAAACTGAAATGCCCTGCCATCTCTTTTGTATTGGAAGTATAGATTACTTGGTCCTTGGCATGCTTTGTCCTTATTGGTCTCTGGGGAGTACCTTGCACATAAAATGATTGAATGATCTTGAGAGAGGTGCATTTGTGTGATGTTCCAGTTGTTGTCAAGTGGAGTGCTGGTCCAATGGGTACTATATGCCACATATTACTTCTTGCAAGGAACAGGCCATATTTTCTTTCCACATATGCCATTTTGTTAAATAGTAAGGCCTTAAAGATAACACTTGAATGCAAATTAACCTCAATCCGTGCAATGCCATCCAGGTGTATCAATGCTCCTGTTTCAGAAACAAATTGTAGAAAGTTAATGGTGTTTTGCATAAACAAATATCCAAATTTGCAACAGCCCATTGCTTTGTAAATGGAACAACCAGGATCAGTGAGCTACGGGAATGGCTTCTTTAACTGTCTGTGACGCAGGTTCATTAAAAAATATCAAGTTTCTATTATTTTCTCCTCTGTGCTCTTTATTACTGTCAGGGGTCTAGGGAGGAAATTGCCCGTGTTGCAAAAACGACAAGCTTTTTGTTGATCAAAGAGACAGACTAATTATTTTAATGAGAGTAGATGGCTTTTTAATCTGTTGGGTGGGAGTTGCATTAGGGATGGAGTTCAGGGGTACATATTGTGGCTCAGTCAGTGGCTCAGTCAGTGGTGCAGACAGCGCTTTGAGTGAAGTTACCCTGCTGTGCTCCTGTGGCTTGAAATTGATCTCTCACCCTGAATTTATTTTAGACATTAAAAAACTCATCTTGCTTTTTCTTTGCTAGCTAGCGGTTAGCTGCCATACCACATTCTACTCATCTGTCACACTCAACTTATTCATAGCAACCAAAAACCTCAAGCATTCCTTGCTCATCATCATTTAATGATCTCCCTTCTCTTTTCAGACCCAGGCATACCAGACTGTGCCTCTGAGGGCCCCAGCAGAGAAAGCCATGCCTCGCATGGCCATGCTGATGGGGGTGCTGGGCATTGGGATGTGTGGATACAGCTCTAGGCAGCTGGCCCTTTACCACCGGCCCTCCGCCCGCGTGCTACAGTGGGCTGGAACTCAAACCGATGCCTCCGTGATGGGCACGGCGACGCATAATACCCCTTTCCTTGATGTGACTCAACGAGCTAGTGCGTGCCAGGAAGTCCAGCCTCCCTCCTTCACTGGCCAGAAAGTGCCCTTAAAATAACTAAATCAACACTGAGATTAGATTTAGGTGAGCCATCTTCCTGGGTTGGGTTCTGGTATTGACACTTGAACGCCTTAGACGAAGCAATGCTGGCCCATGCACTAATGTGGCCCATGCACTCTGAACTGTTTGAGTGTGCATATCTGATCCTAACCTATGGGGTTAAAGGATAGATATAGCAATATGACTGTGCTATAGTGTAGAAGTAGTTGCGTCACCTCGACCCTGCTGAGTATGATAATCAATAAGAACCACTTGTATTAGCTTCTTTATTGCAATGAGCGGGCACTTGGCAATATTTATGATACCAAAAATCCCCACACGTAATCTGTAATAGTTAAAGGGGCCATCCCACGCGTATAATATTACATTTGTGGAGTGTCTGAAGGTCTACAATGGACTCTGTAA
>JAODLI010030594.1:1269-39053 GCA_027575585.1 Percopsis omiscomaycus | reverse complement strand
TCTCTCTCTCTCCCTTGCTCCTTCCCTCCCTCTCTCTCTCTCTTTCTTTATTCACACCTCCCCCATTATTATCATCCCAGCCGGCACCACCTCCCTCATCACCATGCTCAATGCCAAAGAGCTTCTGCAGGACCTCAAGTAAGTCTCTCTGCTTGTCTCCCATTAGCTGTGTGTGTGTTCGATGGCCTCCTATCCAGTTAGAGCTGAAAGATGACTCACATTTTATTCAAATTCACCCTCTTCAGAAGTTTTAAAGATGTACTGTAAACTCCTGTCCTATGACAGCTCACCTACCCACTGCCACAAGTCAAGGTCGCCTGGGAGTGGATGTTGTTCTTAACAGAATTCACACTTTGTATGTATAAGAGAGAAAAAAGGTGCAAAGTATGACCCTGGTTTCTGTTGATATATTGAGATGCACAAAAACAATATTTAAAACAACTTCTATATTCTCACTAGTGTACTGAAATGTTCTTTCCAATGTGCCATATTTTTCAATACATTTTTTAAATTGAGTGCTTATCAGAGGGTCATGGAAAGGAGGAGTCATTTTGTCAGCATAAGTGAAACGGGGGGCTAGTTAATTAAACAAATGGTCTTTTTAAATGTGAAACCGATTTTCAAATTGCAAAAGCTTGACATGATGATGATGATATAATTAAAATTTTTGTTGGGTCAAACTGCCAGTCAAGTGGCTGACCGCAGCGGTGTTTGGACAGACGGTTACACAAACGGACACGAACGACGAAACAGCAATCGTAACTTTCACTGCCCTAATTACTTGATGGGCTTTTCCTTGTTCAGCCCTACGTCCACTAGATGGCACTGAAGAAACTGGCACTATAATGATGCACTGAACATGGTGAAATATGGCTAAAGTCCTGCAGTGAGACATGTTTGTTATGAAGGGCTATCTGTAAATATGGGGCCACAATGTTTTGTCATATGGACGTTTTTTGATTGAAAGTGACTTTCCTATTTTTGCTAGTTTTATTCTTTACTTTATGTCTTGTGTAGAACTGAGACCATATTATAAATAGAAAACGAATAATGTACAGTAATTGTATATCAGTAATATATCACATATTTGTAAAAGAACGCTTTAAAAAAAAAAAATCTGTGTGTGTGGGGAGGGGGGAATATTTCAAAATTTTCAGCGCAAGATCGAGCTGAAAACCATTTCTATTCATAGACTTTTTGTAAATCTTTACCAAGGGTGTCGATAATACTGGAGGGCACTATCCAACCTATATAACCTTGTTTCTCACTGCACCACTCCCTGCAATCCCACCCGTGCCCCAGTTGCATTTTCACCATTGTATTCCGAGCATAAATCCTGGCGATCCCAGGTGTGTGGCAGGCCGCTAAACACACATCTGCCTCTAGGGGCGCAGGCGTGTCTACACAGTCCTAGGGGTCTTGTGAGTGCACAGCGTGACCCCCCCCCCCTCCGCTCTGGTCTCCCCCTTCCTCCTCCAGGTTCGTCACGTCGGACGACAAGAAGAAGCAAGGCATCCAGCGGGACAACGAGGTCCTGCTGCAGAGGCGCAAGGACCAAGTCCAGCCCGGTGGCACCGTGCTGAGCGTCACCGTGCCGTACCGGGTCATCGACCAGCCACTCAAACTGGCTCCGCAGGACTGGTCCGTCGTGTGTGTGTGTGTGTGAGAGAGACAGAGAGAGAGAGAGAAAGAGAGAGAAAATCCCTTGACCCTGCAGTGGACTGGTGTCTTGTGTGGGCTGAGGAAATGCCTGAATAATCTGTGTTCTTCCCATTTTGCGCTGTGCGCACACGCCCCGCAGGGATCGCGTCGTGGCCGTCTTCGTGCAGGGACCCGCCTGGCAGTTCAAGGGCTGGCCGTGGCTGCTTCCTGATGGATCACCTGTTGACATTTTCGCCAAAAGTGAGTTTCACCGGACGCTTCACTACTTGGTACGGTGGCCGAGACGGTTCAACACACACACACGCATGAGCCACCACACACACACACGCATGAGCCACCACACACACACACGCATGAGCCACCACACACACGCATGAGCCACCACACACACGCATGAGCCACCACACACACGCATGAGCCACCACACAAAGACATAACCAACAACGGAAGTGAGTGACAGCGGAACTTGGGCGTGTTGTTGACAAACAGAGCCGGAGACGCTGGGTACCATTTACATAACGTTATAGCTGTAGTTTCGTTATGAAAATAAAAAAGTACATTATGAAAATAAGATATTGAACAACATGGCAACAGTAATCATAATTGGCAAGGAACCATGTTTCACTTACTTCTCAAACATGCTAGGACTTTCCTCCTGCTCATCCTCCGGCTCCGTTTGTCAACAACACGCTAACTTCCGTTTTCGCCTATGTATTTGTGTTGTGGCTTTTGTGTTTGTGTTGAACCGTCTCAGCCACCGTAACTTGGTACTACTAAGCGTTACAGCAAAGCACAGGAGCACGTCGGCCTTGCCAGGTGCTTCAGTGGCTCAATTCTGACTAGTGTTGGAGCTGAGGGATCATTTAATTTGATATTCACTATTTGATATTGACTTTTTATACCATTGTTTGGGTGTAATTCTGTATGTTGACCAATAGAGGTCAATGCTGTGTTTGTTTGAAATGGCAGATCGTTCTCAACCGAAAGACGTGAAATCAATCTTGACATAAAAGTGTATCGTAATAATATATGAAGTATCATAAGACGTAAGAATAAGTCAGATGTCACAATATGCAGATAATATAATGCTCGATTTAAAGCTTGAGGAGTATCTATTCTAAAATCTGAAGGATAATAAAGGCATTATTGTGGTTAATCATGTAATGGTTAGTTTTCAGTGTTTGTATTACAGCAAATACCTCCCATATAGTTTTTTTTTTAAACAAACCAGTTTTTACTTGAGAATCTGTTTTTAGTGTTTAGGTTTTAATAAACCGTACGTGCTTAGAAACGGCAAAACTGTGTGTGTGCGTGTGTGTTTCCCTCACTCCTGCAGTCCGAGCTTTCCATCTGAAGTATGACGAGGCAAAGACCGACCCAAACGTGCAAAAATGGGACGTGACTGTTCTGGAGCTGAGTCACCACCGACGCCACCTGGACCGGCCCGTCTTCCTGCGCTTCTGGGAGACCCTCGACAGGTGGGGAGTGTGTTCTGTTATTTATATTGCAGAGAGATTGCAGAGATATACAGAGTATATCTCTGCAATGCAGTGTGGCATTGTATGGAGTATGACCATTATAATAAATGCAATGTTTCCTCTGACCAAGGTATGTTTAGGTTAGATTAAAGTTGGGGGAAGTTGTTAGTTCTAGTGTGAAATGTAGCCTTGTGAAGCTATATGCAATTTTCAATTAAATAATAATAATGATAAAAAAACACGTTTCTCAGTAATCCTTAGTGTTTACAACCTCCTATATTTGTAAAATGTTTCCTCATAACATAATTGTATTGTTTTTAAAAATCCAATTGATATTTCAATAACAAATTTTGTCTGCACACAAAATTATATGCTTTACCTTCGCATTCGAAAGTGAAGCGTATACAGGACACCATATTCGATAGCAACCATTTGATGTCAACGTTATACCACCAGCGTAGAGATGACAAAACGATACCGGTCTTGGCACGCCGACTTTCAACTTCTGTTTTAGTGCGACTGTAGACGTATTTTTGGGTGTTTGGCGGGCACTTTAAAACGCCTTCAGGAAGCAGGTGGTCGACAGTCTCACCATTCCTCTCTCCCCTCTCTCTCTTCTCTTCTCTCAACCAGATACATGGTCAAACACAAATCTCACCTCAGGTTCTGAGCCCCTGGCACGGCATCCTCCTGATGCCACCGCCAACTGACGGGCTCTTCTCCATCCCGTCCTCTGTTGCTCCAACCTCCACCCCTTTATCAGAGGACAAGATGAACTGAATAAGGACACTGGGAGAAGACAAAGTTGGGGGCTTTCTGCGTATTACCGCCCCGCCCTCCTCCAACCCCTGTATTTTATATCAACAGATGCATTTATGGAGATATTACATGGCAGAGTTATTGTGAATGGAGTGTGAAGTGCAGGGGGGAGTAATTAGGGGCAGAGTTTGGTTGCTTTCTTCCATTGTAAAATGGATTCTTGTGAATTCCACATAGATAGCTAATCGAGACTTAAATGTTAGATGGGGACGTGGTAGGCATGAGGTGTAAGAGCTCCCTGTCAGTTTTCACTGTTCCCTTTTTTTTATGTTTTTTTTCTTTATAAGGGGGGGGGGGTTCTTGATTCTCGGTTAAAAAATGTGTTAATTTGGTTCTGCCCAACAATTTAGTCATCAACCCCTCAGTTAAGCAGTCAGTTCCACACTCAAACTTGCTTTCTTGTTTGTTTTTGGGCACATTACTTGGTTATACGACCATACAAGATTTTCCTTTTTGTTCTTTAAAGGTGTTGTGAACAAGGCAGAAATGATGGCGCATATTGCTTTAACTCTATGTGAAAACGGACAATAAATCCTGTTATAGAATGGAACCATGTCCAGTCTCTTGTTCTCTACCATTTTCTTTTAATTAAGCCATAAACATTTACATTTAAAACTTCCTTTTCTCAGCAGTGTTCTAGACTTGACTATTTTTTTCTAGCTCAGTTTGTTTGCCGAGTTTGTTCTGCCCTCTAGTGGTCAGAAACCAATCACAGGGACAGGCACAGGGGGTAGAGCAGATCGTCTGGTGATCAAAAAGTCGCTGGTTCGATACCCGCTGACTTCTTTCCAAGTGTTGAGGTGTCCCTGAGCAAGACACCTAACCCTAACTGCTCCCGACGTGTTGGATGGCGCCTTGCATGGCAGACACCACCATTGGTGTGTGAATGGGTGGATGTGAGGCAATGTACAGCGCTTTGGGTGGCCTGTTTGGTACAAATAATCATGAGGAGACTGACCAACTGAGGCAAAGTTCGGATGAAGAGGAGTTCTTCTCATCACAAGGTACAGGGCAGCTGGAGGGGGATCTTGCCTCTGTGTCGGGACAAAATGGACTTGCCTCATTCTATTTGTAGGAGCCATTTATGTTTATTTTTGGCATGATATTTTATTTTTGTTTGGATATATTTATTAGTATTTTGACCACTGGGTGGCAGGGATTAGATGCACATGGTTTGTTTATACAGGGGCATAGGCTGCAGGAAGTGGTAGGCACAGGTAGGGGGCGCACAAACAGTTCTCACCAGACCAGAGATAGCCAGACCAGAATACACGCAACAACTGGAAACCAAATAATAAGAAATCAACCGTTATGTACTATTTCCTACTGCAATAAACCCACAACCTCAACTACAATAATCTTGTGTCTGTGTAAAACTTCACTACCTACCTACCTGTGTATGATTGCAAAGATATTGGAAATAAAATGCCAAAGGCAAAGCAAAGGAAAAAATTGCCATTACACTATTCCATGCATAAAGAAGTTGTCCCTCAAACAGAACACAGTCCTGCCTGCATCTGCCGCCTGTGAGCGTCTTTTCAGCTGTGCTGGACTTGTCTTCATGGCAAAGACTCGGTTCACTTTAGAAAATAAAAGTCAAGTAAAAGGGGTTTTCGGTTTTGTGCCTTTCATGCCCTATTTGTTTATTTTATGAAATAGTATCTTAAAAGCAAGCTTGCTGGTTCTAATCTATTTGTTTTATTGTAAAAAGCTACTTTTTGCACATTCCAGGCACTCTGTCGTTTGCTTTACCTTTTGAAATTGGGGGGGGGGGAAATTATGTTTTTCATGGTTTGAAGCCTACTGTCTTATTTTCTTCTTAGGTAGTTCTGACATAACCAGGAAGCTGTTTGTGTCATTATCTTGCTGTAGAATGAACCCCCACCCAACTATAGGCCTATACCAGAGGCTATTGCGTGGCGCTGCAAAATTCAGGTTTTGGTTCAGGGTGCCACTCACTCTGTGCAAGTTGCTGAATCTGGATCCAGCAAAAGAGCCCCAGACCATCAAGCTTCCTCCTCCATGTTTGACAGTAGGTGTTAAACACAGAGGAGTCATCCTTTCCCCTACTTGACGGCATACAAAAACCTGCATGATGAACCGAAGATTTCAAATTGTGATTCATCAGTCCATAGGACCTTCTTCCAGCCCTCAGTATTCCACTTTCTTACTGCCACTCGACCTGCAGCTCGAAGTCTGCTCTTCACAGAGGAAACTGAGACTTACTTACTTCGACCAGTGTTAATCTGTGCCTGAAGCTGTTGTCCTATGAGCCACCTATTACGCAAGCTGTTGACTCTCAGAAACCTGGTTCAGAATCCAGTCCTGTAGTGGCTTTGGGTCTGTCGGACCTCTTGGCTTGACACCATGGCTTTCATTGCAATTTCCCTGAAAAATGCCTTTAAATAACTTTGAAATGTCTTTGGTAACTTAAACTTTTTTTTTCAACCTCTGGCAGGTTACTGCTTACCTTTGTAGCATTTCAGGTTATTCACTGGACTTGAATTGCTTCAATTTGAATAAAAACTGGGAAAGTGGGGGTGTTTTAAAACGTTTGACCAGTATTGTGTGTGTATGTATATATGTATATACAGCCATGGAAAAAATTAAGAGACCACTGCAAATTCTTTGAAAATATAATAATATATATATAAATAATATTACATTTCAATTCAGCTAAAAAGTTGTGTCCTGCAATTTGTTTTGTCATGAAGTGACAAGTAACAGGGGAGCGTGTCCATGGCTGACGCTCAGTCAGATAGGCTGGTCCAACAGATACATTTGATAAGACAAACTTTGGACTTGCAGTATCAGAGAAACAAGCTAGACATGCTGACCTGCTGTTCAGCGACCATGTGGCTCAGAGTCTTAGCGCTCGTCCTCACCTTCTACAGCTGTCATCCTGCGGATGGTAAGGAAGCTACGCCATTCATGTGTGTATGTTTCCATTTACCTGTACAGCATTTAGCAGGCGCTTTTACCAAAGCAACTTACATTTGTCAATGTTATTTGTCAATAACTGAATAGGTCATACACCAGTTATCGTAAGCAAACACATTCTGTTAGAATAATGGCAGCGTGTCATCAGGGCTAACTTAGCTATACATTTTACAACATAGGCTACATTAGCCTACCTATATATCATTCAATCCTCAGAATACTTGCTAACAGTCTAAATACTGTTCCAGCAAAAGTGTTAAATTTAGCTGATTTTAGAGAGCAGGAAAGATTATTATTATTATTATTATTATTATTATTATTATTTTAAGGGATAGAGACAGAAGATAGAGGATTGTCAAAGACAGCTTCAGTTAGTTAGTGGCAGTGTTATGAGGTAGAGAGGTCAGTGGTCGAGTTACCGAGGTGTGTGTGTTTGTCTTTTGCACTGTGTATTTGTCTAGTGTGTGTATGGCTAAACTGTTCTGATCTAGTGAGTCAAATCTTTGGTTTGACTAATCACCAATGTCTTATGCTTGGAGAAAAATCAAGCTTTAGTATGGTTGTTGATATGTCAGCCTAGGTCTGTGTGATTTTGGTCACTGGTTCTGTATACATGTCCAAAAGATCTATTGTTGTTTGTATAGTACCGGGCATACCTTGTCTTCATGCTTAAGACAATTATAGATCTATCTCAAAACCTCCATTTATTGCCATGATTCATGAGATAGTTGTTGATATTGAACTCCATGGTCATCTTGAGAACAACACAATTTTGGTATTGTTGTGTCATTGCTTTTAGTGTCTCACTGAAATTTGTGTTCAGCTGTATTTTAGGGGGTTGTCATTATTTGTATGGCTGCATTTTCTGTGCAGTAGTATTGTATTACAATCACAATTAGGTCATTTAGCAGACACTTTTATCCTAGGCGATTTACAATTATATGCTGCTTTTACACGGAGCATGTAGGGGTTAGGCATCTTGCTCAAGGCTCAAGGATGCTTACAGGTAGGCCAACTCTGGGGCTCAAACCCACGACCTTCCAGCTGGGAGTCCAATGCCTAGACCACTAAACTATCCTGTCCCCCCTGGCTCTGCAGTCTTCCTACAGCCTGACCGGGCCCACGACATCCTCCCCAGAGTCCGGAGGGCGAATTCGTTCCTGGAGGAGATTAAGGAGGGAAATCTGGAGAGGGAGTGTGTGGAGGAGAGGTGCAGTTATGAGGAGGCCAGAGAGGTGTTTGAGAACGACAGGGACACGGTCTGTACCGCTAATCCAAACAATCCCAGTTTATCGTTTTTAAAAGAGAGTGGGTGTCAACTATGATATGCTGATGTTTAGTGAGTTTGGGCTGCAGTGATGATTCTCATGTGATCAAATTAAATTCTAGGCTAAATTCTAATGATCACTAAGGGAAACTGATTTGAATTCATCAGGATTTATATTCAGTAATGAATATTGAATTGCACCAAATGTCGATCTTCTAAAATGATTAAAGGCGTAATAGTTACAACACCTTACCTTATCTGTGTATCAAATAGTTATGTTTTATAATGAAAATCAATATTAATCATTGTCATTACCTATCTGTCTTCTATCAGCAAACATTTTGGAGGAGTTATACCAGTCCCAAAATACAACCTGCACAGCGTACACCAGGTGAACGTTATTTTATTATAATATCTTGTATATATGTTATATATTATTATAATAAATTATGTACAGGTATATAAGTGTAATATGTATTCTATCTATCTATATCTATTTTTCTAGACTATTTTTAATTTGTTTTTCTTCCCTAAGGCATGCTGTGTAATTTACTGTAAGGTGGAGGAGATTGTTTAGACATTCTTATTATTTTTTACTTACACTGAACTTGAAACCTTCTAATTTATATTTGTATATTCAGTCCATCTTTCCTTTCGACACTATCAAAACATTATCTTATTACCCAGAAAGCTTGAAAGTCAAGAGGGCTTTTTAACGGGGTGTCTAATGCCACATTAAACTGAAATTACCGTATTTACCATTACCATTTAGTCAAAATCCCCATTTGCATTTGTGCATCTTTGCCATGAGGATTTTGAGACCGTTACAGTCTGTTATGTTGGGCGTACGAACAATCTGTAACCAGGATATGTTTACATGACATCACGTAACCAGGATACTCTAGTAATCCATAACAGGCATATTAATGTGCATGTATACACAGTCAATACAGAATGTTGAAATTGCATATACAGTATTATATGTATTACAAAGGATATGGACACAACCTTACTCTGTATTAAAAGGTAATGTTATCGTGTATAGAAGCGCCAAGCACAAAACGTTTAAAGGTGGCCTGCCATCTCCTACTGACCTGACCAATAAGCCTTTTCATTGGGTTGCCACTTCACATAAAAATACTTTTCAGGGCTGCCGCCTGCCGACAATGTAGAAATAACAAAAACAACTAAACTAAATTTAAAACTTCATTCATGATTCTCTTTCTGCTCTCTATTTCTTCCTTACACAATTCTGGCCTTCCTATTGGACAAATGTAGTCATGTGTGTGCATGAGCCAATCGGAGCTGGAGGCAGAAGTGACATTTTTCTGTATACAGTATTTCTAAGTGAAGTATACACAACACTTAAAGCATAAATAATCAAAAATCAAATCAAATTGTGACCTCAAAATCAAAATTCGTCTCTACCACTATCGGTAGAGAGGAGAAGTTACTGTACAAATACAACTAGTCTTTACCATTGTAGCCTATGTACCGTTACCATTGTAGTGTAAAATCACTTCAATTCCAATAAACAAACTGGATCATTGTTTCATGTTGTGTCATCTTGCTGGAAATTCTGGCGATGATTAACCCTCTAAAATCTATTAAGTCCACAAAATTGCTGTTTGATAGATTTGCTTCACTCCTGGGGACAAAAGTCAGGATTTTGACACACTTGGCAGTGTGTTGGCAGTAAAAGTTCCATGTTTTTTCACTCACTCACTCACTTACTCACTCACTCACTTACTCACACACACACACACACACACACACACACATTTCTTAACTCTTTTGGGAACTGCCTGGGACAATGATTAACTATCCCTAGTCAGAAGTAGACCCTGTCCCCAGGTTTTCAGGAGAATATCACAGTACCGCTTAAAATGTGTTCCAGGCATTTGGGTTTGGTGTTTGTTCTGATTTGGACAGCTGGAATTATAAATGGTTAGACCATTGAATGTTGCTAAAAGATCTCTCTATTTAAATTAAAACATCTTACTATTGCATTGTTCATTGTTTTTATTTCAGCACAACAGAAAATAAGATGCCAGAAACCCGTATTAAAAAATGGGTATTTTGTTCCTGAGCGTGAAAGCTATTCTCATGAAGAAAATTTCACTTATGGCTGTGACGATGGATTTAAACCGGCAGTGGAGGGCTGGTGGGCCATAAGCAAATGTCTAAATGGAATATGGGCTCCTACACCAGAATGTATCAGTAAGTATAGTTCTTTATTGTTTTTACTGTTGTTTGTGAGGAAATGTATACGAATATACTCAGTGGCATCTTCATTAGATAGAAGGTGTACCTCATGAAGTCTGAGCATATAAAGATGTTTGTATTGTTGACAAATGTACTAGTTGTAAGTCGCTTTGGATAAAAGCGTCTGCTAAATGCTGTAAATGTAAATGTATAATTTCTTTATTGCTAAAAATTTCACGTTGATAAATATTTTTTATATTTAAATTTCTGTTTAAGACCCAAAGTTTGAGAACCACTACGGTGTGAGTTTTATAAAGGCCATGTTAAAATGATGTTTTTCTCAGGTGAAACAAATTGCCTCCTACCAAACATTCCCAATGCAAACATCATTCCAAATCTTAACTTGTATAGCGACAAGCAAAGCATAAGAATTAAATGTGACAAAGGATATGTCAGTCACAATGAAAACACAAGGCAATGTGACAAAGGAGAATGGACATCCAATGGGAATGGGCTTCCAATCTGCGAGCGTGAGTCTGCCAATTTTTTCCATTATGTTCTATGAATAGAAAGAAAAACTGTAATATAGAATTGTAATGTTTTGGAACAACAGTGACAATATTACCTACAGTGAACCCTATGGAATTATCTGGATATCTGCATTCATTCTTCATTAAATGTTGTCTGATCTTCTAGTTTAGTTTAGCAATAACCCTAGGCAGAAGCATTTCTGAAGGCTTGGGTATTCATCAGTGCATAGGAGTTGGCATCCTGCAAAGATCACTGCAATGTGACAGGAGGTGAAAAACATTCTTACAGGTCTCTGTTCATGTCTTCACTATAAGAAAGGCATGCCACGAAAATTTTGATAAAACCAGTGCTCGCACAAAAAAACACATTGCTCACGTTTGCAAAAAAAAACATCTGAATGTTCCACAACACTTATGGGGAAAAAATGTTGTGGACAGACGGGACAAAAGGGGAACTTTATGTTTGGAGGACAAACAGCACTGCAGTCAAGACCTTAACCCAGTGGATATGCTGTGGCAGGAGTTGAAAAGATCTGTTCACAAAAAGAAATCCCAAAAATGTAATTTTTAGGGGGAATTATCTAAAATTCCTCCAAACTGTAGCATGAACCATTTGGTGGAGGTTATAGCTGCTAAAAGACGTTCTATACATACATGGGTTCAGATACTTTTCCCTGTGCATTCAGCTAATTCAACAATGTGTTATTCGTTTGAAAAGAGTGTGCTTGTCTATTATTGTGCCTTTCTTGGAAGATCAGACCACATTTAATGCAGAAGTCCAGATGAATCCAAGGGGTTACCCAAGCCTTCTAGTGCCACTGTAAAGTTCACTATGTAGTGTTTGTTACACTTCCCATGTGTACCTAAAAAGTACATATCTAGACCTATTATGATTATTTTTCTTTCTAACAGGGCGTTCTGACGCATGTGGTGAACCCCCCATTATACCCCATGCAGTAATAATAACGGGACACAAGGCCCTCTATGCAGATTCTGAGTTTTTGTTATATGAATGCAAAGATGGGTACACTGTTACTGGAAGCAGTGCTGAAAAACAAATCTCTTGTATTGGAGGTGAATGGAGTGATGCGTTCCAGGAATGCGGTAAGTGCATACTGTAGGCCTACAATACTATGACGGCAGATAAACGAATGGTGTTGACTAATAAGGTTAAAGGATATTGAACTTCTGTCAAACTGTCGAATCTGTAGCTTTCTTACTCGGACATTAATTCCTTGTGCTGATGTTCGGCGTGATATAACCCCTGGTTTTACAGTACGTGATGGAGTGGAAACAAAGTATTTAAATGCTCCATATTGGACTTCTAACGTGTCTAAAAAAGCTGATTGTTACGTCGTAGTTACTGTGGTTTGCTAATGTAGAGTTTCATTTGAAATATATTTCCATGTTCGGTGCAAAATTGCCCCAGAAAACCCCCCAGAGCTAAAATGGATATTTTGCGTTTCCGATGGTTAAGGATAGGCATGAAACAAGAAACCGCTTGTCTAGTTAAGGTTAGGATAGTAGGCTTGTCCGAATATGTCATGCGACATGTCGACCAATCAGCATGGCTAAACAGATGGTTGACTGACCAGTGCCATCATACGGCCTTATACCCCAAAAGTAAGATCCCTGTTGCACATACAGTATCAGGTGCAAAAGATCATTATTATTCATGTGTATAAGACTGATCTGTGTCCACTTGCCCCCCCCCCGATGTTGCTGAGAGTAGTTTGCTCAACTGTGATGTAGCCACAAGCACAAGGCGTGTGCCAGCGTGGTACAGCATGGCGCTGTTATACACGCAACCGTAATGCTTTTTTTGCCAGGGGGACTGACTTGTCATGTGCGTCTGCTTCTTTCTGTTTCTGCTTCTTCTGGCCAGAGCCGGGGATACCGCCTGGTAGTGGAGACAGGGATACATCTACTGGGAGGGGTGGCGGTCCTTCTGGCGGAGGAGACAGTGAGCCTACCTTTGGAGGTGGTGTGAGACCGCCTACAGGTGGGGGTGGGTTTGTAGCAAGGACGGTCCAAATGATCCTGAACTTTAAAAATCATCTTGAGGCTTTTCGACGTTGAACTGACTGCTGTCTGATCTGGCCATCTGTCATGTTCAATGTTGTTTACTCTTGTTTTTCTACTGGCTCTGTTCCAGGGGACGGTGGCTCTGAACCTGTATTCACGAGAAGTATGCAAACTACAAACCTATGCGTTTTACATCAGATCCCTAACAATTCCTTATGTAATGTTTTGTCTTGTTAGCACATTGCAAATGTCATAGCGGTTAGTTACTATGAAGTGTATCTAGTGTCTGTAGTTCTCTACTACATCATGCATGTCGTCATGCAATAATTATTACTTTTATTTATTATATATTTGGATAGGGAAGGATAATTTGTTGATAGTACCTATATTATACAAATAAATTATAATTTACTTGTATAAGAGATACTGAATACTTTTTAATGCTGAATCCTTAGTTTTGATTGCATTAGTCTTATACAGTAACAGACAATCTTCAATGTTTGTATTATTTTCAGTTGACAGATGTGGACCACCTCCACCTCTTACAAATGGAGATGTTCTGGTGTCTGACCTTAAGTCTGTGACGTACCAGTGTAACAAATTATACAAACTCATTGGTCCAACACAAGTGATGTGTTACAGTGATGGAAGTTGGTCTCAACTTCCTACTTGTGCAGGTACAGTATAAGCAAAGTCAATCAAAAATAACATTTAAGTGTATTACTGTACTTGTGAGCTATACAGATAAACACAATATCCACTTACTAACACTTTTTTTTTTTGATGTGCAGATAATTTTTGTAGGGTTGACACTGCTCTATATCCTGAATTAAAACAACTCCCTAATCATCAATTCATAGAGGAAGGGAAAGGTGAATGGTTGCTCTGTAAAAACAGATATTATTCATTGGTTTCATGTGAAGATAGAAATCATCATGTAGGCCCTTGTAAGTATAAATCAGCCGCTTCTTGGTAGAATACATCATATTATTGTTATTGTTTTCCATAATACAGGATATAAATACTGTATATCCAAATGACATCTATCAGTGGTGCAGAACCAGCCCTGGTATGGTCACAATAGCCCCTATGGACTCTAGTGGCTGTTGCACCCAGCGATATGGTCAAACAGTGAAATAACAAGTCTAGGGTCACCTAATGTATACGTATAAGTGTTTACATACTCGCATACATCTCCCTTTTCCACATGGTGCCGCATTCATACATTTTATGGCTTTAAACTACTTAATCAATGTCACAAGGTATGAATCTGCTTTTTACAACGTACAGGGCAGTTCAGTAGACCGTTCACTGTTTCACTCTGGACCGTAAAAACCCGACGCAGTCAATGCAAACAGCCACCAGAGTCCATACAAAGAGACCAAAGGGTCACACAGTGACTAGTGACCTCTAGGAAGTGTGTCCCTTACTAAGTCAGGCCTTGACAGCAGAACGCTGCTCCAGACACTGTACTAACCTACTGCACATTCTCATTTCAGGCAATAATTATTGATGAGGATATGGGAATATGATCTTTCCCACGTAAGTTTTAATGAGCCACGCATTGCACACCATCATTCCCTTCAGTGTATCAAATACCTGACGTTTATTCTGCCGCTCAACTTTAAATAATTTTTATTCATAAAATAATAAAAACCTAGATATCTAATATCTAGAAATAACACAGTAGCTGTATCATTCACAACTGTGCATCGCTAAGAAAAACATTTGTATTTTACAGGGCGCCTGCCAATGGAGCGGGCGAGTCGTTGAACCACCCGTCACAAAAATGATCTTTACATAATGTAACATGAAAATAAATGGATAAACACAATGTTTCAAGAATCATTTTGATGAAACTGTTGTTGTGCTCAGGACTAGTGTCACGTTAACCGTGTGAAAATATGATCCAATGTGAATCATTGACATGTTTTACAATAGAGGGAATTAAATTCCCATTAGCCTTTCATGGATTTTCGTTTGATGAACCAAACACAACAAAAAAAATCCTAGGTTTATTTGACATGGAAGCATTTCTGTATGCACACCGACCTATAATAGGCAAATAACACCAATAACACTTTAATCTGTTCTTTTTATTTGTGATGCTGAATTATGGGCAAAGATGTAATACAGGTATCAGCTTTATCTTACACTGAAAATATGAGAGAAATCTAAAGAAATCTGTTCAGTGTGGTAAAATCTAAAAATAATATAACTGACACACATTCCCATAATTCTCATAATTTTAACTATTATAAGCAAACCTGAGTCTTTAGGAACTCCTTAGTGGTCATCCATAACTTCCTGTTTCACTGGGGTATGAATACAGGCACGTGCCTAATCCCATGCTAGCATGCTCTTTAGCATGCTCTTTAGCATGTGAAAACAGTATTTAGTGTGTCCGAAACAGTAGTGTACGTGTTCTCCCAGCTCACACAAGGGAAGTGTCTGTGCTGAAGAGCCTTTTTTAGCTCATATTTGTGTCCAAGTCTGCCCAGAACTCTGGAAGGCACTGTACATTTTGGACCGCAAATAATGCAGTCCTAACTTTAACTATCAAAGGGATAGGAAATCACAGTCATAGATCATCTCATCCACATCACGTGATTTATTCTATGGCAGTTTTACAATTCACTTCAGCCTCTATCGGGTTCCATTCTTTCTCAGACAATTCATATTCCTAACGTGTCTGATGCCGGTTGAGGTATTTCCTGGTACCATCATTTTACACTGATCACATTTATTTCATGTTGGTCTCTAGCACTTCCACAAGCGTCTGAGATGTGGAGTTGAGAGACAGTGGAACCCAAAAGAGAAGATAAAAGATTTGGTTCCTTAAATACAGCGACCAAACACAATACTATGTCATTACCCTTTTGCTGCACAGTCATGCAGTCAGAACCACCAAAAGGTGGATACAAACATTGGTGTCGTCTGTAAAGACCATTTGTGTTCATAATATAATAGTAAAGTTCATACTGTACATACGTAAATATACATATACGCGGAACTGCACAGCTAAGAGGGGCTACCGGTCAGTGTGCGTGACCGGAGTTGGAGATGTTCTGCACGGAGGAGGAGGAGGTGGGGTCCAGTCCCAGCAACGTCGCCAGGTAGGACTGTTCCCTGGGGTCCAGGATCTGGTCCGGCCTCACGGGGTGAACCATGTTGGCCGGCTGCGGGGTGAGGGTGTACTTCTCCAGGAAGGTCAGGTCTGCGGTTGCCTGGAAGCCGGACGCCGGGTGCTGCTCGTGGTGGTGCTGCTGCTGCTGCTGCTGGTGCCCTTGGGCCAGAACGGTGAGGACCCCGTGCTGGGACTGAGCGCTCAGCTCCCCCGCGGACACCGTACCCGCCATTTGGACGGGCACTATGGCGACGGGCACGCAGACGTTGGCGGGGGCGGGCGCCCCCTGGAGGGCGACCTTAGGTTCTGCGCGGTACTCCTTCGGCGCATCCCCGTACGGCGGAGGGGCCGCCGCCCCCCCGGCGCCGTCGGGCGCACCGAGCTTGACGCCGTGCACGTGGTCCACGTGGTACTTGAGCTTGTCCTTGCGCTTGAAGGTGGCGCTGCAGTGCGAGCAGTGGAAGGGCCGGTCGTCCGAGTGAATCACCATGTGCTTGCTCAGTGTCTTCTTGATGCGGAAGGTCTGCTGGCACACAGGACACCTGTACGGCTTCTCGCCTTGTGCCGGGGAAAACACAGGACAGCTGCTGTTCATTCAGGTCGTTTTAGCAGACGCTTTCATCCAAAGAGACCATTACATTTACATTTACAATTAGTAGCCTGAATTACTTTTTTTGCACAACAATACTGTAAAGTGTATCATTCGCTCCTCAAAACTAAAATTATCACTCTTCAAACAGTCAATAACAAAGTAAAATAAACAAAGTGCTTAGCATTCTTAGTGCCTATCAAGCAGAATGGAAAGAAGGATTTTTTTTTCTGTTCTATTAAGAGTCACACGTGTTAAGGGGCAAGTAGGGGAGGCTTACAGGTAGGCTTGTTGGGGGATCGAACCTTTAGTTGTTTCACAAGACAAACAAATGAAAAGTACACTCTAGGACGCCACACTTCCTCCCAGGCTTACTGTTCATGTGTTAAATCACACTATGTGAGCGACATAGTAGAGAAGAGCGCAGCTCAGCACTCAGGTGTGGGAAGGGCATTTTTCAGAGTTTCAGACCAAAAACAGGTTTTAGCCACGAGAGCAATTCCAAACACAAACTGAGGTTGGCAATCTATACTTTAATTAGGTTAAGTATAAATTGCCAACCTCAATCTCGTTCCGTTATAAAACCGCAATTGTATGAAATTACACTCGAATGACAGCATCATTTCAGGCCAATAATTCCACAGACTGATGATTGCTCTTACCAGAGTGAGTTCTGAAGTGCATTTCTAGGCTGGACTTGCCTTTGAATTCTTTCTTGCAAACCTCACATTGATGCACTGCAGTTTTATACCTGTGAGTAAAGAGTCTCCGTTAGCGGCCACAATGGTAGGTAAGCAAACTGATGATAGAGCTGTATGTTAATAATCTGTAGTAGATATTACTACTCTGTTGTGTGTGTGTTTAGTCTGTGGACACAGGACACAGCAGCATACAATGAACAAGCCACTGATTAAAGGGGCAGAAGGCAAACAATATTGAACCTATTATAAATAATGTTCCAAAAATCTAAAAGTTGTACAGTAGTGTTTCATTTGAGATACATTTTCATTCTGGATTAAAAGTAGAAAAATATTGTTTTTAACACCACAATTTATCAATGGAGAAAAGAATAGAAAACAAAACCAAAAAACATCAGTTATTTTGGTGAATCAAACACCGTGAGAAAACCCCTGTGGTCAGTGTCCCTGGCTCAGTAATTATTTCTCCACCAGAGATCTAACCAATCACATGCATTCTCTACCTGTCCCTACCAATCACATGTGTGCGCTTGCACAGCGATGCAGATTCCTGAAGGCCTGAAGGGGGCGGGGATGGCGGGGTTTGTTTGTTTGTACTCTTCTTGCTCCTTTCTTCAAAGAGGCCTATAGTGTGTGTGTAAATGTGGCCACATACTTTTGCCAAACTTTCTCTCCTAAGTGAACACTTTTGTAGTGGACGGTCAAATGATCCTGGCGTCTGAAGCACTTTCCACATTCCTCACACTGGTGTGCCTTTTCCCCTGCGCAAACAAGCCGACAATGTTTTAGTTATGTAAAAACACATGAACATACAGTACAGTTTCTATGTCAATAAAACCCAACGGTCACTAGTACGCTGTGTGTGACACAGCTAGCAGAATCTATTAACTATTAACTATTACTACATATTATATTACTACATACTATTTTGTATGTCTTGTTTTTCTTTAAATTAATTTAAAAATTAAACAGACAAACCAAATAAAGACCACCAAAGGCCACACCAAATAATAACTAACTAGCTTCTTAATTAGTTAAACAGTTGGCAGAGCAACCAGTAAACCTGGGGAATAATTGGTGTGGTTAAATTGTACCCCAAATCAACCCAATTTCTAGACAATTAAGACATTTTAAAAGAAAGAAAATACTAAATACGGGCACTAGTTATACAGTACCGGAGTGTATTTTCTGATGTTTGGTCAGATGATCATGGCGTATGAAGGTTTTTCCACATTTATCACACTCGTAGCGCTTGTCATCATAATGGACTCTGAGATGAAGCCTGTCCACAGGAACAGATCGTGGGAGTTTAAAGTGAGAATTTTCAGCTATTTAACTAAAACAAAACAAAAAAAGTACAATTGGAAATCTTTAAGAAAAACACACAATCCCTTTAGCACCTACTAAATGTTCCCATTCACCGAGGTCACTATCAAACCCACCTATAGGAGCTACCATGTCGAAAACTCTGTCCACAGATACTACAGCAGTGAGGCTTTTCCCCACTGTGGATCCGCATGTGCTCATTCAAGGTTGTCCTTCAAAAGAAAAAAGGATAAATCCATAAGTCATGTAATATGAAGCTGCAAAAATCTAAAATAAATAAATAAATGACTCGATAAATACATGAATATGCCATTAAATACATTGCATTTCTTTATACATTTCTTCATGCATTTCTTCTTCATTATGCAAACGAGGAGGCGTTGCTTTCATGTTCAGCCAAAGCCACACTACATACGGCAAGTGATGTCCTGCTAAGCTCACGAACAGAGTGTAAACGTTGTGTCATAGGGCTCTAGTTTCTGGACGCCGCAAGGCTGGTGGTAGCGCTAACGCTAACGTAGTGACATTTTTGTTGGGCGCAAGATGGTTTTTCTCTCGCCTGGGCGCTTTTCCTTATTTGCTAGCTTGCCATGAATTGGCTTCAACCAAAATAGGCGTGGGGGCTCAGGAGAGGGTGGACTTTAACCGTCCAGTACGAAATTGGCAGTTCGCCATGACGGGAGCGCGCTGCTGTTAAAGGGAATGAGATTATTAGCAAAAATGTATTGGCCACACCTTAGATCGGCTTGCATCTTGACCTGAAAACTAGGGCCTTACCATTTGCAGTTCAGTTAGTTAACACTCTTTTACCTCCATCGCTTGGCCCGCCACACTGTCATTAGCTATAACTAAATATGATATAGTAAGCAAGTAATAGTGTTTGACAGTTTCAGAACAGCTCAGCAACTCAGCAGCGCATATTTTTGTTTCTCTGGTTGTGTCACTGTGAAGGTGTGGCCTACACAGTTTGGTTTGTAAGAGTTGATCCGCTGGGTAATGTAATCCAAAGACCGTTTTTACAGTTGATAGTAAGTACTTAAAGGTGTTGCCAGAACTCAACAACCTGGAAAGTTCTAGATTGTATCTTTGAAAAAACAACACTTCCTAGTACTATAATAAAACAAATATTCATGGGTGATAATGGGAAATTCATTGGTAACTACCTTTCTCTTACTGATTTCCCGCAAACAAAGCAGGTCCATTTCCTTTTGCCCCCGTGTGTACATTCAATATGCCTTTTTCTGTTCCCAGTGTCGTTGAACTGTCGGCCACAAATCTCACATGGAAATGGACCTGTAGGCATTTCAAGTGAACAAGCCATCACACTAAAATGTTCATCTTTTGGGGTTACCTTGCTGATTATGTTTTTCTGAGAGGTCCAAGTCACTGATATTCAGCCTGAACAACAGCTGTACCTATTGACCATGTCTCTATGCTTTTATAATGTTGCTGCCACATGATTGGCTGATTAGACATTCCTGTGTACCTGCGTTAACAAGCAGGTACACAGGTTTACCAAATATAGTGGCTACCGAGTCTAGCAATCTGGAAGTAATAAACATTCAAATATATTAATTTTATTTTTTCACAAAATAAAAGGCATACATTTTGGCCATCAAAAGCTCACCTAAATGGTGCTTTTCTTGGTGCTTTAGTCGGGCAAACCTGGACTTGAAGTATTCATCGCAGAAGGTGCATTTGAAGGGCCGGTTTTGGGTGTGGAGAATCATATGCTCCTCCAGATGAGGCCTGCGCGTGAAGGTCTTCAGACAAACCTGGTTGAGGAGAGGAAACGAAGGTCAGCAAGTTGGTCTTTAATGGTTTAATGGTTAATAACAACCGAATCAAATCTGACTTTAACGTCCAGTAAGAGCGCTTCATTTATTGATCCTCAAGGTCCAGGATTGGACAACAAATTGTCAATCACAATCAATAGGGTCTCTTGGGGATCACACAGTTTTGATTTTGAAAATCATCTTACGGCACATTTCCAACCATCGCTCTTCTTCTTCCTCATGGCAAGAAAGTCTTGGATGTAGTCTGGATGGAACCTGACAAAACAACAGCACGATGCACTGTTACAATAGGCCTGAAATGTGCAAGTTGGGTTACGACTCTTTATTAAAGACACTGACAATTCTGTGTTGGAAGGCCCGCACACTCTAGAATGCTTCGCAAGCACCTCAAAGCAAAGGCTTGCCTCAACGTTTCTTCCCAGCTCGCTTTTTATGTTTTAAACCAGAAAGGTGCACATAGGCTATAGGGGCCTAAAAGTGCTGTAGAGTGAGGGGTAGAGAAGAATGCGCATCACTCAGCACTCAAGTGCACTCACAGTTTGTTGTTTCAACCACAAGTGAGTGCACTTGCGTAACAGCAATACTAACATGCCCCTTATTGACGTGTGGGCATTGCTTCTACTGACATTCTGTGGGCCAACCATCAACGTTTCTTTTATGACCACCATAGCTACCCCTCTTAGCTTATGCACCGTGTTTATCTGCCTTAGGTAACACCACAGTGTCTTACCTTCTGACATGTTGGGCCAGGGTCTTCCTGCTCGCATGCAATTTGTGACAGAACGGGCATTTGTGCTCCTTTTTCTGGAAGGGAGTGTCACTGGTGTGTTTCTTTCTGTGCACGGTCAGGTTAGACTTGGTGGAATAGCGCTGTTGACAGATGTCACACTGGAAAGGCTTTTCTCCTGTGTGCACCCGCGTGTGACTCTCGTACTTGCCTGTATAAGAAAACCAGGAGATAATCAAATATAATCACATATAACCAACGACAATGAAGAGTAGTCATTCACAGAGATATCAAAGCCTGGATCTCTCTACCTCTGCATATCACTTAAAGGGACACTACTCAATTTTGGCCCTTGTGGTTAAAAAGAATTAAAAAATATATAAAAAATAAAAAACATGTTCATTTTGGTCTGAAACTCCAAGAGCACATGCCCCTCCCATGCCTGAGGACTTAGTGGCTCGCACTCCTCTCTACTCCTCCTAGGTTCACATCATTCTATCTTTTAGTGTACAATTGTTTTTCAAACAGCGAGCTGGGATGGAAATGTGCAGGTGATTGACCCACCTTCAACAAATCAGAATATGAACAATGTGGGGAACTGAACTACCCACCTTGACTTATACTGTCCAGTGGTTCTGTAACAAAGCTGGC
Organism: Percopsis omiscomaycus; assembly: GCA_027575585.1. NCBI lineage: Eukaryota > Metazoa > Chordata > Actinopteri > Percopsiformes > Percopsidae > Percopsis > Percopsis omiscomaycus. Next base: position 17,213 of record JAODLI010030594.1, on the reverse strand, counting down.
AAACAGTTTTCAATTGAGAGTTCCCAGACTTACACAATACCGTATGTCCACAAGTATGGATATTTCAGCCACATCCATATTCATTTTGGACAGATGGTGTATATATATATGCCAGATTTAATGCAACGTCTGATATTCTGGGCGCACCCCCCAAGGAAGAGAAGCTGCTGCTTCATAGGCATCCCAATAAACTAATCGAATAGAACATTGAAACAATCCCCCCTCTATGAATAGGCAATGATGCTGCATGCTTTTAATCAAAGGCCTTGTAGTATTAGGAGTGCATGAATGTACTGCATGGATAATATTCTGTACACCTTCCTATAGAACTATATTTGCACTTTGCACATAAATGAATAAATAAGGGATTTGGCAATGCACCACCAAAGATCTTTATTTCTTTTCCACCTGTGCGGTCGAAGGTCTTGTCACACTTGGGACACTTGAGAGTCTTCTTGCTGGAGGTTTGGATGATGACCGGTGCCAGGCCCTCAGGGTAAACTGGTGTTGGGTTCGAACCCTCCGCTGTTGGAGCCTGTACCTCCTCCTGCTCTTCGTCCTCCTCCTCCTCCTCCTCCTCCTCGTCTTCCTCCTCCGGACGGACCTGCTGCTTTTCTGCGTCTCCGTCTGAACTCTGTTCACACCCGCTCTTCAGGGCGGCTATCTTCGCATCCTTACAGGCGTTCCTCTCCTCCTCCTCCTCCTCTTCTTCTTCTTCTTCCTCCTCCTCCTCCTCCTCGCCCTCGTGTTCCACCTGGACGGGGTTGGGCGTCGAGGTCAGGTCCGATTTGGGGTTTTGTTCCGTGGCCACCACGTCCGCGCCTTCTTCTCCGTCCCGTTCCTCGTCGCCTCGTCGTCGCCGAGAGGTGTTGGCGCCGCGCGCCACGCCCTCCGTCTTGTACTTGGCCGGAGTGCTCCGCCTGCGGGCCGACTTCCTGGTGGTCGCCGGCCCCCGACCCTCCGCCGCCTCCCCCGGCTGCAGGCCGCTGCGGCGTCCGGCCCCGCGGCCCACCGGGGCCTCCCCGGTGCCGAACTGGCGGCTCCACGGAGGGCAGGCGACCCTTTCCGCCGCGTCAGCCGGGGCCCGAGTGGCGGGCGCAGGGCGGGCGTCCCCGTCTTCGCACAGCAGCTTCAGCACGTCCATCATGTCCAGGAAGCGGGCGGCCTCCGTCAGCGCCGGCAGCTCCGCCTCGGCGACGACGCACTCGGCGGTGTAGAGGAAGCCGAGCAGGTGTCGGAACACCGAGTCGTCCACGTGGTCCAGCGTCACGGTCCCTGCGCCGGGGTTCTTCGACAGCTCGGCGTGGAAGTAGCTGCTGCCGTGGGCCAGGACCACCTTGTGAGCGCCGTACAGCCGCTCGCCGACGGACACGGTCACGTCGCAGAACTTCTGCCGCGTCCTGTCCTCGTTCAAGAACTTGAGGAGGTTGGGACTGTAGTCTGCCATGGACAGGTGCCTGTTCGGAGACGTCGATTCTGGGACTGTTTTGGAGTTTGAGGAGGCACCTGCAGCCCCCTTTTCACCCTTCACAATGGCACTTTGTTTGCTGGCATTGACCCTTCTGCTCCCTTTAGAGGGCAGATGATGGGTAGCCTTCCTCTTCATGGCTTCTTATGATTAGCTACAAACTTGTCCTGAAACATAACACAACATTGCCCTTTATGGTCATAATATGGCCTCCATGTTCCAAAGTTGTTTGTTGATCATTATTTTAATACAATGTTATGAAGGTGACTTAACGATAAATATCTCAGACAAAACTACATATAAATAAAGAACATGTTTATATTATATATCATACGCTCATGAATGTTAAATTTACAAATTCGCTGTCCACCTTAAGGACCCCTATGTTATGAGTTTTAACCATAGGGTTGAACGGGCCCCCTTTAGAGGAGAACAATGACAAACGACTCATATTGCTACTCGGGAAATCGCCACGTAAGTACATTATTTTATTCTTACCTGAGAATCACGTACTGTTTATGAAGCTAACTGCCGCGACATGTATGATCATTACATGTATAGTAAGGGAAGAATAATCATTTCCTGAATATGTGAAAACGCCCCACCTTTCCATAATACAAGAAATGTCGGACACAGTAACAAGCAGTTTGCTCATTGGCAGTTTCAGCGTTTGTCTCTAAAGCTAACGAAAATACGTGTAAACTATGCTACTAACCAAGAATTGTTATGGGGAAATTACCTATAAAATATGCAAATATATATGCTTTTACTATTTCATCTGTGTTCCGGTAATACTAACTCAATGCTCACACATGAACATCGAAACGAATGTGCTGATTTGAATCGTGGGTTGCAATATTTTGGATCAAAGGAACGATGGGTAATGTAGTCTGAAACCGGCCATTTGTTAACTATGAATTATTAGAAATGTTTTGTTGTTTAAATGTTTAAATGCTTTAAATACCGGTAATTAAAATTGAGAACAACAAAAAGATTAGCTCTTCGATTTAAACCACTGTTTTCTCCTTGAAGAGCCTTGACTTTAGGCCAGCTAAAGAATTATGAACCTCTACATTAGCCGATATGAACTAGTAAGAGACAATGAATTGTACCAAATTGTCACTGATTCTCTCTACTTTTGCAAGACAGCATGAGAACTTTTCAGTCAATAATTTGTCTTCTGAACCAATCCTTTTGCCAGTACGAAATTTGACATTGGAATCCCACCAAACTGACTTCCTTGCCTCAAGTGGTGGTGTTATGCAACACTGTACTTTTCTTCCCGGATGAAAAGGACCACTGTGACTCCGACCCGTCTCCACGGCAACTGCACCATCATTCCCGAGGGGTAGGCGTACGAGTGTGCATGCAGGCCCGCGTACATCGGAATTGGACAAGTTATAAGTGGACAAAGTTAGAAAATTTTCACTTCAAAAGATGATCTTATCTTGTGCCTTAGAATCTCCTGTTTTTATGAAAGCCATTTTTTAATCTAGATGACGTTTCATAGGCTACATGACATATTATATGTACTGTATGCAGTTACAGGATTGTCAAATACTAGTCAAACCTTTTGACTAGTATTATGCATTTCATTTTATTTAAAAAGTCACCCATTTCATTTAAAGCATATTTATTTACACACAAAAAATTTTTTATTAATTCATTCATTATTCATTACAAAATTCAGTATGTAGGCCTAATCAAAAGTTTTAACTTGGCCAGTAATAACAAAAACAAACATATTTCTTCAATCTAAATAATAACCATAGAGGATAATACTTGTAATTTATTATACCATTCATTTTTTTTATTTAAAAAAGTAATAAGAAATTGGTATACAGGAAAGTCTATTATATGGGTTAATCCAGCCAGATGCTTAATAAATATAGGTTTAACATCTGTAAAATACTGTATGGTCCTAGCATAAGAAATATGCTAGGACCAGCCACATTAATCCATATCCTCAAAACTTCCTTTGGCACTCGTCAATAGCAAAATGCCGTGATTCCCAAAGCACTAATGCAACCAAAAACTGACGAGGATAGTTTTCCCAACCTAATAAAAAAATAAGTAACATTTTACTACAGACGACAAATATACCAGCAATAAATTCAAACAATATACAGGAACACCTGCCTGTGTAGCAGCTTAGACACAGTGATGCAATTCAGGTACTACATAATTCTTCATAGTTTTTTTTCCTGTATATCACTCAGTAATTTCTGATCATTACTATATAATTGAAGGCCTGTAATGTAAAACATTACAATAATCTATTTGTACTACATTCACAGCAGTAGTAAGGCCTGAACAGCGCATGCGAGGACAACAATGCACGTCACTTGTGAAGCTTACAATCGCAGAGCTCTTTGTAAATTCTCTTCCGGATGCTCAGTATATCTTTCTGTGAGAAAAGGAGAGGTTTTCCCAACACAAGGCATCTGCAGAACTGAGCAAGACAGAGATGTCATTAGAGTAAATAGATCAAAATAATAAACAAATAATTTATTAATAATAATAAAAAAACACTTTACCTCCAAAACAAAAACACCACAATCATTTTCATTTGTCTGTTGAGGAATTCTCTGGAAAGGAAATCATGAGGGAGACAGAAACCCGGTCACATCACATATACTGCACCATGTTAAAGGCAAGTCTGTTGCAACTCCAGCAGGTGGCGTTGAAAGACTATTATAGTTTATTATAAGACCAACACAATACCTTTTTGACAGACACCACCCAGCCTTTTTGAAATGCTGTTTGTTTGCTCTCCTTGGCTTCAGCTCTCAAGTATTCCCGGATGTCCTAACAACAATAAACGACATAACATTAAAATGGTTGTTTTTCCCCCCCCCACGTTTTTCAGCCAATGTCTGATGGAAATCAGTTACATTGAAACTGTATTTAGTGAAGGATACACAAATAGACCTTTTCCTCAGTGAGCCTGAAGTGCTACAGAAGACAGGTAAGTGCTCTTCCTGTCTAGCCTGTGAACAGGGAAAATCAGGAAAAACCCTGTTAGAGCTCCTGTCCACCATAAACAGCTGAAGCCGTTTCTTCAAACCAAATGTACTCAAACACAGGTAAGGGTTCTTCTTTATAGGGGCGGTTAAAGTGGCGTAAATTTACGTTTTAACACCTTAGGTCCTCCGGGTCACTGTGAAGAAGGTCTATCAACAAACAAGCATGATACAGTAGCATGTTGTAGTGTGGTGCGTTAATAGCAACCTTATTACCTTAGCAACCTCCTGGCAGGCGTTGCCCTGGGAATCATAAAGTTTCACACTCTTTCTGACCATGTCGGCAGTCACCAGGCACCAGTGATCCTCCAGGTGTATAGGAACCAAGAGTAGGTGCTTAGAAAACAAATTCACCTGCAGGACAAGATGCCTTGACATCATCAAAGATGACAGCAATGTTTAATGCATTGACTTGCTAGCATGCACCAAATACTGCAGTGATGATATCTGGCCACTGGGGGCAGAACTATCAAAAGGTGGGTCTCTGGCAGCACCTGCACAATAATGCAGTGTATGCATGGGTGCATGTACACATGTACTTTGCCCAACCATGTATCCAAACACAATAGTTATACAACTTCTGCTTAACGTAGTTCTATTAACAGAGGGATTTCATGTTGACCGCAGGCAAACGTATACTACAGAGAAATACCCTGCCCCAAACGTGACGTTTTACAAACATATTGTGTAATTATTACACAATTTGTTTGAAATGAAATATGAGATAATTATATGACTTTATATTACTAATAGAAAGTCATATAATTATCCCATATCTTTAACAGTACCAAAAAGGTACTGCCAGGAGTTTTCCGCTATTTCCCAGTCTGTCTCCATGCTACTATTGATTCCAATCCTGATTAATTGATTTACAGCATATAGACCAACACATTATTATTATTATTATTATTATATTACTTCATCACTATACATCTTGCACAACAGCTGATATTCCGACGTCCCTCAAATATTCTGATCAATACAAACATGCGCTTGTACGAGGCAAGGGGGCTAATTGGAAACTCAGTCTGGTCAAACGGTCCTCATGCCACCTTTAAATCTTAATCTCATTCAAAAAATTACATCCTAACAATTTGTTGTGATCTCTGGGATCTTGGACCCAACCTTTTTTGTCCATCGCTTTACTCCACTGTATCCTTTGGTCTCCAGCTGTCGGTGGAAGAAACTGTTGAGAAAATACACCTAGGCATGGCAAGAATAGGGAAAGAACAACGGTATTAAACACTACTTATACTATAGGCACTGAACTGAGTAAATGCTGGTCAACGAATTCATGAAAGTCACATGAACGTCAATGGAGGTACGTACAGTATGACACGACAAAAGACTGCAAGTACTTTGACCAGTAAAATCGGAAACTTTCTAAACACAACTCTGCTAACCTAGAAGCTACAAAGCATCACATTACCTTGTGCTGAGCAGATTCCATAATCATTTCCCCATACATGTTTATGACCTTTGAGGGAGAAAATAAACAGCCACACAGTTTTGAAGTTAAAATATACACGGACAATAACATAATAACGCTGCCCCTATAGGTCAAACCCCCCTCATATACAAAATTCAATAGTATTTAAAAAAGGTACACTCCTCAGTTAGTGTCTGGAATAACCGTTGTGGTTGAAGCCAGTGTAACAAAAAAAACGTTGTTTTAGTTTGAAACACAGAGAGCACATGCCCCTCCCACACCCCTCCCACACACTCGCATTCCTCTCTACCCTTTCCGTACTTTTGTGCACAGTTGCATTTCCAAACAGTACACTACCGGTAAGCTGGGGAGGACAGGGTTCAGGGGGTGCTCTCATACTATTGAGGGGTGTACCTTTAATGTACCAGTTTGTATACAATATGCAAGATATTGTAGATGACCTGGTCGTTGAGCCAGTTCTGATCTGCCAGGGTAGACAGATCTTCCAGTGTCAGTCTGTGTTTCTTGTAGACTACTCGAAAGGGAAGAACTGGTTTCTGTGCTACTGCAGCTCGGTACCTTGCCACCTCTGACAGGACTAAATCTTCCCTGGAAAGTGATGAACAATGTCAGCTTTGCATATACATATAGAGCACCCTAACAGGTGCAACGACCCTGACAAAGGGCAGTCAGAGAGATGTCAATCAAGCAGGTGTGTACACGCCCACACAATCCTGAGAAGAGTCTAACCAGCCACAATAACACAAAAAACCTGTGTGTGTGGACAGTTTACTGTTAAATCTGCACTTCATCGGATTCCCTTTCCTTTGTAGGTCTTTTATTGGCTATAGCTTACAGTGAAATTATATTTTGTACCATACCATTTGATAATCCAAGAACTTCACTATACCATAATGCCCACGGTTTACTTGGGAAGAAAACAAATCAAGTCTTTTATTTTGGGACAAAAGAGCAAGTGTGCCAAATGGACTGTACTGTATCAGCACTGAATTCAACAACTAGTGAAAGGGAATAGAAAAATTACACCAAAGAATTTTTTTTCCCCTGTGTGTTGTCACTGTATCATCTTATTCCTCCTCTATCATTTGCTGCTCTTTGGCGTCATCAGCTGTTAAACCACTTCTCTCTCTTATTTACTCTTATTCAACGCTATTTATATGAAGTACACCTTTAGCAGGCTTTTGTGTTAGGCCACATAGTCTGGACCTTACAAGACGTCAATCAAGAAACAGAGAAAACAATATAGCCACCACCATTTGCTGCCACGCGGGCCAGGAATTAACCTGAAATTAATGTTGTGCCTCCTTTTCAAGTGTGTTAATACATCCCTCTTTTGTAGTGGGAAGAAACTTCCGTAGACTCTATAGAAGCCATCAAGACACTCTAAAAAGGAAATTGTAAAAAAAATATATATATATATATACATGTTTTAGATCTCTAAAAGAGGCAGATTAAGCATTGGATATGGAAAAAAAAACAATAAAACGGCAGCGTACCTTGGATGTCCTTTGTCAGTGCCTTGCGGATGACATCGGATGAGAATACTGTCTTTCTTGGCATGGTTCTTTTGGCGATATTGCCACCGTTACATTCATCTGACTCCTGGGCCATAAAATCAGCAACAGAGACACATTCTGATGGACCAAGAAGTTTGCATATTTTCTGACCACCTTGTGTTTGAGATGGTTCCATCTTCCCTGGGATACCTTTACTGGGGACTGCTAAACTTATATCAGTGTCTGCACCCTGGCTTGGCAGGGGTTTGGAAGAAAGACATAGATCTGAGGTCCCGGCCACACACGCGTTGACACATGGTTCTTCTCCGCTTCTCTGGGATGGCTCCTCCTTCACTGGGGTGCTTTGATCGGCGTCTCCCCTGACAATATGGCTGTCGGTCACCTGGTTCTGCCTGGGGTCAGTAGAGGCAGAAGGCAGCACACAGACAGCAGCAGGTCTGCCCGGTTCCTCAAGAGAGTTCGCTTTGTCTCTTTGAGAACTACAACCAAGAGTATTATCTAGCTTCTGTGGGTGGGGCTTTTGAGTGCTCTCTTTGTGTCTCTGAGATAATATTTTTAAGCTGGTCAAATACCGCCTGATTTGTGCACATTTACTGGTCTTGGATGACCAGAAGCGCCATCTTTGGTTTCTCCCCTTCCTCCATATCCTCATCTTCAAGATGCAAAACAAGCGTCTCTTGTATTGTTTTGAGGGAAAAGTAACTCCCTTAAGAGCTGTAGACTTGTATCTCATTCCTCGGTTAATATTTGTACCTTACTTAAATGGCTGTGCTGTGAGGGCCTCAGGCAGGGCCTGCCCATTGATGAAAGCTGAGAATAATGGTCCTCATGTTTGTATGTCACTTTTTGGTTGCAAAGAAGGCAGGCCTGAGACATACAACCCACACATGATGATCCCTTGTGGTTTGCCCAGTGTCTGTAAAAAAAAAAAAAAAAACGATATGATAGGGCTGGGGTTCCTGTGGAGTATAGGAAGGGGAAAGTCTATGATGCCAGGTTCAAAGAATTCCTCTGGATGGTCTCTTCAGTGGATACAAAGAGACCTTTGCTACAGTAAAAAAAAAAATGGATGTCAAGATGCATGATTCTTGTACCCTGATCATGGTTATATTTAAATATCAAATCTTATGCATAGTGAGACGAAATCTGTAACACCGAGCTAACGTTTTAATTTAACAAAATATATTTTTGAATCTAGTAGCCTACATTTAGCTGTCTGATATTTATCTAACGCCATAGCCTGGACTAGTTCTGACTAGTTCTCAATGCGTGAAACAAATTCAACCCCAGAATGGTCCGTTTATGCATAGTTTTGTTGACAAGGTTTTCTAGCTTTAGTAAGTTTGTTAAAAAGTCCAGCTATCCGTGACAAATGATTAGCATAGGCAAAGCGATCATTATGTTGTGGACTGGCTTGCATCGCCTGACTTAATATCATAAGCAGTTGTGCATTAAAGTAACATGTTTATACGGCAATTAAAATGGTATATTTACCACCACGTCCTGAATCGTACATCACAAACATGCCAACGGCCAGCTTTTATCAACTGACGTCGGCATTGTTTTGTCGCGTATTGAATGCGTCATCTGTAAAGTTGCCAATCAGGTATTTTGTAGGCTACTCCAATTGGTTGCCGTCCTTTATTTGTCATGGCTATCTGTTGTGGAAACCCCTATTAATAAAGGCAGGATAGTCTAGTGGTCTAGGTGTTGGACTCCCAGCCGCAAGGTTCGAGTCCCAGAGTTGGCCTACCTGTAAGCATCCTTGAGCAACCCCTATCTGTAAAAGCAGGATATAATTGTGAGTCGGTTTGGATAAAAGCGTCTGCCTAATTCTAATTGTAATATAGGTCAACCAAATATTTCTTAATAATTTTATTTTGGATTAGTTTAAGGGAAGAATTTTTAAGAAAAAAACGTTGTGGCAGGACAATGGTGGCAGGATGCCTAATGCCTACCTGCTAATGAAATGATTGAATGTACTACCACTAATCGTGCTCAATTCCAACACAATACGCATTATTATTTTTAGATCTACCCTCCGCTGTCCGTGTTGTGAAAGTTGCCGTATATGCAACGTCCATTTCAAAGAACCACACATTTAAAAGAACCACAAACGAGCTCTGAGCTGGTAATACACCAACCAGCCACCAGAAGTCAGCGTATCATCGAAGTGTTTACCTTGGCTCCGCCGTCCTGTTTACAGTAGGCTACAGGATATATAAAGTGCACAGTGGGGTGGATGGGCTCTGTCTGTCTGCCTTTCTGCTCTGATATTCCGTTTCATGCCCGCTGCGCCTTTCATTAGGATGAACCCCTTACGCATTAGTGTTGTTCTGGGACTGCTGGTGGGGGGTTGGGCACAGGTGGTGCCCAACCCAATCCCCGTTGTGTCCCGACCCCCGTGTGATTCCCCCGAGACGGAGGACGCGGCTCTAGTGGCTCTGCAATACCTCAACGACCAGCACACGCACGGCTACAAATACGCCCTAAACAGGATTGAGGAGATAAAGATAATTTCCAGGGTAAGTCAGCATCAGCGTGCATCAGTCATTATACTTATGAATTATACTGTTATGAATTTAATAATAAGGTTCATGATATTGTCATATTTCAACTTAATGATATATTATTTTGTGTTTACATGCCATCGTCCTGCTCATTTTAGCCTGGAGGAGATGACACATATTTTCTGGAAATTGAACTGCTGGAGACCAACTGTCATGTGTTGGACCCGACGCCTGTTGCCAACTGTACTGTCAGGCCCAAAGCGTTTACGGTGAGACTGGACATCCACGTTACACAACAGGCCTCCCAACTGGTTGGCGGGGCCAGGAAGTCAATAAAATGTTTAAGCTAATGTTGACCAAACGTACAGATAATGATTTACTACTTTCATTCAGGCAATAGAAGGAGACTGTGATGTCGTGTTGAAGAAGGTTCAAGGGGTTCTGACTGTCACAGCCTTCAAGTGCAAAACAGAAGGTAAAGCACAAAGATGACAACCATGTGAATGCAACCACATATAGAGTAGCCTAATACATACGTTTAACTAGACCTCTCTGTCTCTTTGGTGGTAATAAGAATCTACAGAGGATCTGTGCCTTGGCTGCCCCACACTTCTTCCCCTTAATGACACCTCTGCGCTAGACTTCGTACACGCCTCTCTGGCAACCTTCAACAACATAACAGTTAATGCATCGTTTACTCTTCTGGAGGTTGGAAGGATGTCTTCCCAGGTGGGCCTTCACTAAATGTTGTTTGCGATCTTTATTTGAGCACGTCAATGCATTCAACACCTGCATGGAAACCATTTGACTCGGTTTCAGGTGGTTTCTGGTGGGCTCATTTATGCAGCAGAGTACGTCATTGTCGAGGCCAACTGCACTGACGATTACTGTGTGCCTTTGACTGATGCTACAGCTGTAAGTACACCACGCATCTGTTGATTTACGTGAATAACAATACAGTTAACAAATGGCAGAGTTTCCAAATGGACATAAGCCAGCATATATATTTGAATTTTCATATTTTATGATTAATAAGACCCCACAAATAAACCAAACAAAACATGTTTCCAAAGCGGACTAAATACTCGATTGTAAAATAAAATTCATTGGATTGGATGTCATGTTTCGTTCCTTTTATTTTCTAAACCAGCAACGTGGTCTTTGCCACGCCAAAGGGCTCAACTCTGGACAAACAGTGGACTGTCACATGTTTGTTACTCTGGTAAAAAAAAAAATCACTCCATTTGCAGTTTTTGTAGCTCATTCATAGTCCTACACGTTGACCCTGACGACTGATTGATATTCCCCCCCACCCTAGAGTCCACCTGTAGATGCCAACAGCACTGTACCCACAGGTCCGGTCTTGCCGCCTGTGGTCCACATCCACAGGGGCAACCTGACAACCAGGCACGGCCTGCGGCACCACCAGCTCACACCCGCCCACTACCCCGAGCTCCTGTCTGCTGAGTCGGCTGAGTCACAGGAGATGGTTCCTGTAGTCCTCGCTGGGCCAGCGCCTGTTGTTCCTGCTCCTCAGCCAGTTCCATCTGTTAATATAACTGAAGGGCCCGGTCCGGTTGACAGCCCAGTTGGTCCAGGTATTTATGCTGAGTTCAGTTGGGGCTTTAAGCCTGATGGTTCCGGTTCTTGAGCCAGTTCAACCGATGCTGATCACTGTTCTGTCTGTCTGTCTGTCTGTGTGATCCAACTCTAGCCACAGACTTCTCATCCAGTATGGAGGTCCCTCCCCTGTTGTTGTTGAGAAAAAGAGAGGCCCCTAACACAGATGTTCCTGCCAGTGCTCCCCCTGCTGTGGGTGTGCCCACTTTACAATTGTGTCCGGGGAGGATCCGATTCTTCTGAGTTCTCTGTCCTCTCGTTGACGTACACAGACTCCCCTCTGTGCCTGTAATTCTCAACCGCAATCTCTGACGTAAAATGCTGATGGTCCATTTTAAATAAGTGTTTTGAGCCCCCCATAACTCACCAGGACCCACCTTGTGCAGGACAGTCTACTGGTCTAGGTGTTGGACTCCCAGCCAGAAGGTCATGGGTTCGAGCCCCAGAGCTACCTGTAGGCATCCTTGAGCAAGATGCCTAACCCCTATCTGCTCCATGTAATAGCACCATGTAATTGTAAGTCACTTTGGATAAAAGCGTCTGCTAAATGACCTAATTGTAATTGTGCAGACATGCACAACAGTTTTAACATAAAAGCATAAAATACCTAACACAGCTGAAAATGTATAGTATTTAATAAAGACAATAAAACTAGAATGAAATTTAAAAATATATATGTTGAAATCATTTCATGGCCCACCGAAGACCATCTTGTGGTCCTGGCCACTGAAAACCACTGCTAGAATGTGCTAGAAGTATAAATACAAATGTGTGTTAATAGCACCGCTTTGTAAAAATCACTGGATAATAAAGTTGTTCATTCTCTGTTATTACAGGTTTGTGCACACTACAATGCGACATTAATAGCATGACATTGAAAATGTTAAAGTAGACATGGCTTCAGGGGTGTACATTTCAAAGAACTGTTGTCCAAATAAACGCAGTGTAGTTGGGTCCACAGGGGTGAGGGGTTCATTCACCTTTTCAAGAACCTACCTGTACAGAATTCTGAATGAACTAACCACTTCCACATCCAGCAAACTATTTACAGAAGTCTCATGGCTGGACAGATTCCAGTGTTGTTGCATAATTCTAATGTTGCAGTTAACTTCTTTTGGGTTTGTTTTTTTGCAATAAAAGGTACGCTAAAGAAACTAATCAAGAACTAATAAGGGACTAATCCATAATGAGCTGCTGTAAATGAGTAGTTAAGTAATTACTATTTTAGTATTGCTATATAGTAAGCAAATTAAAAGGTCAGTTAGATAAAAACAGGTAGGTAGGTTAATGAACCAGTAGTTTAATAGTTCCTGGATATCTGAGTCCTCTTAATGACCTATTACTTCGTCCCGACAATGAATTTGGTGCTATATTGAACTTCATTAACAATCATTACCTTATCATTAACTCTTTTACTATTTATGTAAGTTGTGTATCCTACCGAGTAGTTACTAGCAATGCACTATTACCAAACCATTATCATATTTGTGCTCGTTCATTGGTATTCAACCAAGGTCCAACCTTGCTTAAATTTGAAGAGATTGGTCACAAGTTGCCTTTGAGCTTGCTAGTTTTCCTCAATTGCTAAGACAATTGTAAACAGAACCAAATCTTCAAGGTACATTTACAAAACTCAAATTCTTCTGGCAAAAATCATACAACCTCTTCAAAATTCTTTATACTGCATCTGTTCTCAAAATCAAACAACGCTTTCAGATCATACACAGCCAGTCGATTTATAAAACACTACAAGGCATTCATTAGACACTCAAAAATGAAGAACATGGCGTCCAGGGCATGTAATTACAGAAAAATGTTTTTAGTGTAGAATCAATGCATTAGTAATTTTCAAAAAAGTATAATCACAACTTAGCCGACGTGCTGCAAGTAATAGTATTGAAGGTCTGGATATTCAGCACTTGTATAAAAATATAGTAGTCCAACTGCAAAAGAATAAAGAAAACTCTAAATGAAAAGCACATTACACTCAGATGTTGTGCATTTGCACAAACAAAGTCAGTGAGAAAATCATTCTGCCTCAGCTTCACATATTTGTGCTGGGTCCGGCCAGAGGACTTAGTCTACATCACAGGCAAAGTTTTCCCTTGCCAGGAAACACAAAACTGGTGTGCCAGATCCATTCAGTTGCCAGTAAGATTATCCCCAGTACATGGGTTTCAGTCATAAACCTTCCACCGCCACACAAAGATTCATGAATCGCTGGTTGACATTGAACCACTCGTGTATCTGACACCACGACGCAGACATTTAACTCACCTGTGCACTCTCAAATGGCTTATAGTCACGATTGTGTTTATCACATTGTGTTTAACTTTTGCTGACCGTGTTGCACCACAAGTGCATCACAGTGCGAAATGATCTTTAGGGTTTTGCCAAAAGTGATTGATTTGACAAACGAGTTTAGGCCCCATTAGCATTTGGTTCAGAGAATGCGATATTTTTCGCAATTCAGAAAAACTTTAAATGCTGAGCCATTTGTGAGATGCTCCTGAAGAGTTAATAGGCGTTTTCACTAAACTATATCTTCACGTTGCTAATTAGTTCCAAATTGTTTATTAGGCAACTAATCCTGGTGGATGGAGATGCTGCCGTCTCAATTAATGGTGGACAGACTATTACAGCTGGCTAGTACATCCACTTCATGCGACGTTAATAGCGTTACTTCTCATGAAAATGTTTCCATTATAGAAGAACAGCGGTTGCTGCTGCTGCATTAAGGTTGTGCCAATGTTGAGGGTCACGTCAAATGAAGCGCAGGTAATACCAAGGGCTTATTTACATAGACCGGTCAATGTTCAGTAGACTTTGGTTACGGAGTTCACGCATCTAAGGCAAATAGTCATTTTGAAAAAGGACAACACAGCCAGCAGATAGACAGCAAGTAAAATTTTTAGGAATTAGAACATTTTTCCAATAAGTGATTTGACACATTTTCTGACTGCCCCCACCGCACACACTAAATAAACCAGACTAAGTAGTTTTTACCATTTATTTCTAAGGAAGGTAAATACCGCTTCCACTTGTGCCGCCAGCGGTCCTCTGGATGATTAGTTTATGTATCCTGCAAGAGACAACATAAGGCCATTAGAGCAAGTACTTTAACAACCAAAAAAAAGAGTCAAGCGACCGTTTTCAAATAGGGATTTTAAAATTCAATCCTTACTGAATTTTATCTTTAAAAATAAAATAAAAATAAAAAACCACTACAGACTACAAACCTTCAGATAATTCTTCACCCGTGTGGCTCATCATATGGCCATCATTACCAGGTAAAAGATGATACATTTTCTGGCCCAACGCCAGAGGCGTTCCCCGTTTGAGAGATTCAACTGGCCTTCTGGGGTCACTACCTGGTGGACCCCGTTGAAGCAACAAATAACCATTTGACTGAGAATACACTGGCGTTTTAGGTTCTGCAGGAGTCTTTGGATTCTCCACAGCTAGCTGGAGTTTTAAGCTGTTAGCTTTCCTTGTTGGCATGTTGCTATCAACATGCATTTGGGAGTCTTGAAGCATGTAATAGGGAATTGATTGAGGAGCCAATGATTTGCTCTGGTCATTGGAGACTTGGTGGTTCATGGCATGTGGCTGCAGTTCGGCTTGTTTTAATTCATTTTGTTTAGAGTGTAGCTGCTGTAGATATTGCAGGAAGTTTGACATAAAATAAGGTTGTGTGAGAGGGTCAGCAGATCTATGGCTCTGTGGGTCATCTATGGGCGGTGAATCAAACAGATAACGCATTGACTGAAGCAAGTCACCATCTAGAGGTGTAGAGGCTGTATTGAAGTGAGCAGGTGACTCAAGATTAACATTTATAGCATCTTCATCTTGGGGTGGATAGGGCAACAGGGGATAGTTTGCATTGTAAGGCACACCATTTTGTTGCATTGATTGCTCAGGCTCTGAAGGTAGTTTGAAGTAACTAGGAAATCTTAGATCAGGTCTGACATCTGGTGGTAGGTTATATGATGGCATTGCAAGCAGACTTTCAAAAGGATTTGGCTGAGAGCCAAAAGAGCCCCAGTAGTTGCCAAGAATTGCAGAACTTTCAGATCCAGGAGCCACTGTTGTGCCAGCTGACGTTTGAGTGGCTTTAGTGGGTTGAGGAGTTAAAACAGGAGGATTAGCAGGTTGTGTTTCTGAACCAAAATCTGTGTGACCCAAAGGACTCCAAAAATCATGAATAGGATAGCCTGGAGGGACGCCTTCATGTTTAACTCCTGGAGGGACGCCTTCATGTTTAACTCCTGGAGGGACACCTTCATGTTTAACTCCTGGAGGGACACCTTCATGTTTAACTCCTGGAGGGACACCTTCATGTTTAACTCCTGGAGG
>JAODLI010030583.1:0-19802 GCA_027575585.1 Percopsis omiscomaycus | reverse complement strand
AGAGAGAGAGAGAGAGAGAGAGAGAGAGAGAGAGACAGAGACAGAGAGAGAGAGAGAGAGAGAGAGAGAGAGAGAGACAGAGACAGAGAGAGAGAACTGGGAAAGAGGCAGATGACAGATAAAAGAGGAGCTTGGTGCGTTGGCTCACCCGAGTCTCCTTTGTTTGTGCACGTGTATGGAACGCACGCGGCCCGTGCATTATTCAAAAGCGTGTAAGGGACTTTTTGTGCAATTTCTGTGTGCACGAGCGTGGTTTGTATACAGGTAGTAAATATTTCCAGAAGGCCTGACCCTGCGTGTGTGTGTTTGTGTGTGTGTGTGTGTGTGTGCGTGCGTGCGTTGACAGCTACATCTAGAGTCTGAGCGTCCATGGGAGCGGCTGCTGGGAATACCTTGTCAAATAAACAGCAAAGCGACACACCAAAGAAACTTCAATAAAGCACACCGTCAAGCACAAGTGTGCGTCGGCCCCTCGCTGCGAAGCTCACACTGGAAGTAGCAGGAAAAAGCCAGGAAGCGACTCGTCAAGGCAACCGACTACGCGCCGCCTCGGAAACGCTTTCACGACACGCACCAATGGGTCGGCTGTACGCATCAGCATGCTTATGTGTGTGTGTGTGTGTGAGAGCTCGGACGGTGAAAGCATCAGGGGACAGGAGAAGTGTGGAGAATGACGCGCGTTTGAAAAGGGAGGTACGTCAGCGTGGGTGTGCTGTCAAGCTGAACTACTACGGCGACAGCTCCAAGACAACTCTATTGGAGAGGCGAATCTCAGCCCTTCATCGTTCATTAGGGGGTATAGGGGGTATAGGGGGTATAGGGCGGGGAGGGGAAAAAACGGGACAGGGTGGACAGAAAGTGGAACGAGAGAGCCATGGGTCAACAGAAAGAGAGAGACATGTGAGGCATCCGCTAATTGCCTTGTCCCCGGCGGAGAGGGGGAGGGGCAGAGATGGTGTGGGGGCCATCGAGGGTGGCTGGTGGGGGACACCAGAGAGAGAGAGAGAGAGAGAGAGAGAGAGAGAGAGAGAGAGCACCGCTGCCTGCGGAGCACCGATTACTGCTCTGGAACGGAGATGGTGCTCTTGGGGTTAAGAGGGAGGGGTGTGCAGCCAAAACAGGGGAGGGAGGGAGAAAAACACAAGAGGGGTAAGTGAACCCTTCCTCTTATCGCCTCCAATAGAGAACAAACACTGGTTTGGTCTCTCGTCACGTACCAGTGTCCAGTTTGGTTCCCTTGGCACAGGCCACCATAGCACCCATGCTAGGTTGAGAGGTCATGCCGGCCATGGAGTCCACCTGAAGAGACGACAAGCATCGACACGCTGTGGGTGTGTTTACCTTGACAGTGACAGTGAACGTAAATGATGTTCCTATGGAACTGTGTGTGGTGTATGTGTACACACATTGATTAGCTGGAACTAATCTCTAGAGGACACTAGTGTCCTTTCAAATGAGTTATAGCTTTGCCCTATTGACTATATTGTTGTGTTACCCATCGCCTGTGTGTGTGTATGTGTGTGTGCACGTGCGTGCCCGTGTTCCCCCTCGTACCGCAACATCCACGACGTCGGCCCCGGACTCTGCGCAGGCCAGCATGGCCGCCACCCCGGCTCCGGCCGTGTCGTGCGTGTGCACGTGGATGGGCATGTCGGGGAAGCGGTCCCTCAGGGCCGAGATCAGGAGCTTACTGGGCTCTGGCTTCAGGAGGCCTGCCATGTCCTGAGGGGGAGGCGTGGGGGAGGAGAGGGGGAGACGTGAAGGACATATGACGTTTCCCTGCCCCCAAAACTTTGACCCAAACACAGAATGTGAGCTGCTCCTTCAAATACCATTACAAATACAATAAAACATCTTAATGGAGGTCTAATGTTAATATTGAAAGGCTTGGTCAATATGAAGGCTTCTCTGCAGTGCTTTCTGTGCCCTCCATGCTCACGGGCTGGAGGTGATAATGAGAGCAATGTTTTAGGCAGGACCTAAAACATTGGTCTCATTATCACCTCCAGCCTTTGGTGAGAGTCTGACTGTGGGGCGGAGTCGCACTAAACAGCACTGCCAGGGTGGTATACTTATACTTTACTTAGTATACCCTTAAAACCAGCAACTCACTCCTAAAGGCTGCCTTTAGACTGTCGGGGGCAGGATATTCTAGTGGTCTGGGTGTTAGACTCCCAGCCAGAAGGTCGTGGGTTCGAGCCCCCAGAGTTGCCCTACCTGTAAGCATCCTTGAGCAAGATGCCTAACCCCTACCTGCTCCATGTAATAGCACCATGTGATTGTTAGTCGCTTTGGCTAAAAGCGTCTGCTAAATGACCTCATTGTAATTGTGTCTACATATCGGTTGCTCCCGCCCTACCTTGATGCAGAGGATGTGCGTGCCGGCCTTGACCAGCTCGTCCGCCAGCTTCAGGTAGTAGTCCAGCGAGTACTTCTGCCTCATGGGGTCCGACACGTCGCCCGTGTAGGAGATGGCGGCCTCCACCACGCCGCCGGCCGCCCCCGCCGCCTCCATGCCCAGCAGCATGTTGGGCAGGTAGTTGAGGGAGTCGAACACGCGGAAGATGTCCATGCCGTTCTCCTTGGCCACCTCGCAGAACCTGGCGGAGCGGTACAGTTAACCCGTGACACGCTGAACTCCAAGGACATGAAGCAATGCAATGATGAAGGGTATTCATGGATACGTTTTCCTCTTGTTTCCGTCTAGCAGTGTGTTGACGTTGGAGCGGAGGCTCAAGCTATGCTGGACATCTCCATCCGAGCAGAAGAACCAATCCTAAAGGAGGTGTTGGTTGTCCCGCCTCAACAGGTGCAACAAAACTGACATAGGAGCGCCAGGAAGATGTCAATCAATCAAATGAACGTCCACGCCCCCACACGGTGCTGAGATCAGATTAGCAAAATTAGCCGTTTTTGAGCTGGGTTTTCTAATAGTAATGGACGCCTGCGCTTTCGAGTGCCTTTAATATTGTACTCATCCTCATGGGGAAACTGCTTTTTCCGCTGGGATATAGACAATATACACCAGAGTGATTGCAAACTTGTGAAAACACTAAAAGCAAATGCAATCCAAATGCAAATAAAGCACAGCAAATAAGGGGGGACGTGACAAAATCCACTTAGCCTCTAATGAAACCCAGTCTGGGAGAACTGGTTCTAACTGTGTAATATACACCCATCAGACAGTTATTGTAAGTAGTATAGTCTAGATTAGCCATCAAACCATTAGCATTCAGCCCTCATATGTTGCCTCACTGCTTTCTGACAGACAATGATGTGGGAGGGAGAAAACAATTATGAAATGAAACGCATGCAAGTACACACACACACACACACACAAAATAAAACAAACACAATGAGGGCATCATTATGCACAGGACTTCTCAGATAACGGCGCCTATCCGGTGATAAGCGGTTTGTATCCATCTGTAAATCTTGGCTCATCTGTTTTGCTATGTTGGGGCGTAAACAGAAGATTCGCAGAATTGCTATGGTTGGCGATGCAAAAACTAACAAACCGGGATGCCGTTTACATAACACCTCTTAATCCGGGTGCTGGAACTAAACCCTGGCTTTTATTAGCTTATCCCAGCATCTTATTCACATTTGGCATACCTGGGGTGAATTCTCACCTTTAGCCACAGCGAGTGGGGATGCAGGATGTTCACATGTTCAGAGTTCACTTTCTGTGTAAATAAAGTGAGCGGTGCGTATGGTCAACAGACAGAGGGCAAGACGCCGCTATTTTCTCGCTGCGACCACGCCTGCCTTAAAGCGACACATACAGTACAGTGGGAAGGGAGGGAGGGGAAAAAAAAAAAAGCAAAGCTATACTAGGTTCCTATTCGCCGGATTGAAACAAAGCGCGCGGTGAGCCCGCAAATCCCGCTCGAAAGCAATTACGCTAAAATGGAATTACACTTTGGTTGGATTCAGCTAATGAAGTCACAGAGGCCTGTGCTCATTTCAGCTGCGTCAGCCAGACCAGAGCAATGTAGAGCTGGGATGCAGAGAGACATATCGAGGGAGGGGGTGGGGGGAGGCAAGGAGATCAACGCCGTTAATATCAGTCACCTATACATTTCAGATGGCAACCCCCCCTCCCATGGGAAACATAGGGGCAGAGAGGAGGGCAGAGGAGGGAATAGCGCAGGAAAGGAGAGGTGGAATAAAGGATAGAAAGAGGTAAAACACAAGAGATAAATGGGAGGGGTAAAAAAAGAAGCGCTAGGAAGCTGGGAGTAAATAATGAGGGTATGATAGCGAAATAGGAAGGGGGGGGGGGGCAGTGGGACGAGGAGGAGGTGGGAGGAGGAGGAGGAGTGTGATTCAAAGGGGAGCGGGGAGGAGGGACTGACGCATTACTCACCAAGCCGGGGCTAATTTATTTCAGCTAGAGGGATTACACTGTCTGTGTGTGTGAAAAGAGTGTGCAGGTATTAATGTGTGTTAAGTACCACTGCGCGTATTTCGAATCTGTCCCTTTGTGTGCATTGTAGGTATTCATGTGCACGTGTGTGCACGTGTGTGTACGAGGAAGCTGAGGCAGCATTACATATATGGACATGTTTTATCGAATATGTAAACATTTTGTATGCAGTGTTTATCCATTTGTGTGTGTGTGTGTGTGTGTGTGCGCGCGTACACTCTGGTGGAGCAGAACTGTTTACACTGCTCGTGTGCATCTTAATGTACTTGTCAATCATGATTTTCTTCTTCTTTGTGTGTGTGTATCTGTGTGCGTTAATGTCTGTTATTCTCGGCCTTTACAGACTCTGTAAAGCACTTTTTGAGGCTGGTTTTAACCAAAGTGCTGTATAAAGGTAATTGTCCATTTCGTTTAAAAGCTTTTCAACATTTAAACGTTCGTTTAAAAGCTTTTGTAACACAACGCTTTAAAAGCAGAATGTGTGCCTGCATGTGTTGTGTTTTGTGCGTGCGTGTGCGCATGTAACCCACTTGAACACAGCGTTGTCGGGGTAGTTGGTGTAGCCCACGGCATTGGCTCCTCTCAGAAGCATCTGGAAGGGAACGTTGGGAATCAGCGCTCTGAGCTCCTGGAGCCTCTTCCAAGGACACTCCGATAGGAAGCGCATGGCCACGTCGAAAGTAGCTCCTGCACACACACACACACACACACAATCTAAAGTTACTTTTATTCCAATTTTACTCAGTGTAAAATAGTGTCAAACCTCTTGCAATTCAAGCACTGTCTGTCTCTCACACGCATGTTACCCTCATTAACTATTTTTTTTACAGTGTCTAAGCAATTAAGTTTCAAGCACAAACTCTCTCTCACACACACACAGTGTTCAATTGAGCACTAATCATTTTATTTCAAAGTAACTTCAAAATCTGAGAAACGTTTTGTGGCACAAGAGAGAGAGAGGGGAAAAAAAAGATACCATCACTCATTTCCCCTTCTGGGCCAGTAGATTAGCAAATCTCACGCCCGTTTATCGTATCAGGCAGGAATATTGAAGCCTCGGGTGGTTTTTCTGCTGATCCTACGCCGTCATCATTAAATTTAGTTTTCCGAACCCTCGTACATTTGGACAGAGCGGGAATACTAAATACAATCACTTATTCCCTTATTTCCGTATTGCAGAGTGGCCTGGAAAAACCTCTCCTCTATCAGCTTCTAACAAATTGGCAAAAGTTTGTGTGAGACTAAATGGGTCACTGCGGGCCTTTCTAATATGGTACATAAGTGTATAAATGTATTTAATGAGCTTCGGGCCCACTGTCATTTTAAATGTCACCCGTACATTTGACTGGACTAAATGAGACCATTGTCCCCAGAAGAAGACATTACGCGGGACGCCGCTGTGACCAGTATTGTTTTCCAGCCAATGCTGATCCGCCATGAGGGTCCAGAAATTATTGTTATTGTTCAATTACTGCGTTTGTTCCCATGGGAACAAATCCCTGCAGCCAGCACAGGCGACTGACAATATTTAATGGACTGGATAACAATTTACTCATAATTTCAGTACAAATTTGCCAGCTACGACTGGAAAGATTCACACAGATTTACAAAGGTCAGTGTAAGCAGTGGGGTATTTAAAAGTTTTCTTGTATTGATCATCTGCTCATCTGCGCGTGATTGCTAGTGTTTCACTTTTACATCTATTACAGGGGTTCCAAAACTTTTCAGCCCCGAACCCCCAAAATCACTGTGCCAGAGACTGGCGACACCCACTATTTCTAGAGGTGGTTGAAGCATACAAGCGCTGCGCGCAGCAACGCTCACACACTAATGGGCCTATCCAAACACGAGCACGACGACAACACAAAAGAACACAACAGCCATGATATTATTTTAAAGTAATTTAATATTGGCTAGTAGCAGAATACATCGGTTAAAGTATGTATAAATTAACCTGCTGCAACTGATACTGTCGCTAATCTGTCGAAATCACCGCTTTTAAATTTTATTTGATTTCTGGAAATAATCTCATGACCCCCCCCCCCCGGGTTTCCGTGACCCCCACTTTGGGAACCACTAATCTATTACATAAGCTGAAACGCAAGCTATTACATTTTAGGCACTGAGGCCTTAGTGTTTATTCCCACCACATATAAAAGAGTATAAATGATACTCAAACCAGATTGCGACGGAGCAGAAGTGTGCGCACGATTTATCAGGAATGCAAAACAATACAAAAGAAATGCATACGTGGTTCACGGGTCCCTTATGTGACACGATTCATATTAGTGTGTCTTTGAAATTGTGGCGAAATTCAACCGGGAAGGGGCCACCTAATCTTCAAAGCACTCTCGCTCCGATAATCTCTTAAATGATTTATTCCGCCTCAAAGCAGTGAACACATGTGAACGTAGCATTTCGTCCTACTGTAAGGGGAGGGCTCATTGTATAGAGGGCATCCTATCGGGGAAAAAGTGTTCTCAGGGCCATCTCTCCTCTGTGACGTATCTTGGTTGTAAGTGAATCAGGCACATTTGAGTGCAACACTCCCCTCTCAATCCTCTTTGTAATAACAGGGGTATTGTTTAGGGAGGCTGTATCAGGAGGTGCAGCGGTCCAGCCCGGTCCAGTCAGTGCTTGAAGATGAGCAACCGATGGAACATACAGCTACAGCCACCCGCAGGGGCGCAGAGGCGGTGTTGTCATTGTTATATGGGAATCCATGTTCTTCACAGCAAGATTAATAAAAGGTGAAGGTAGTGACAGTGTTGCATCTAGGGATTCCTGTGTTGCATGCCTCCAGCATTAACCCATGTTAGAAAAATTGAGTGCCATACAATGGCTTCAAAACATTTTGCACACATTTAACAATATATTCATGAATACTAAAATAAAACAAATGTCCAACGTGGTGGGCATATTAGAATCATGAACTAGCTCATGAATTATCTTTTTTCCTCTTAGCGTTGCTGTTGCTTGTGGCAATTTAAAATTTGTCTCACTTAAGCATTTCAAAAAGCTATCAAAATATTAAAGCGAAGCATTAAGGCAAAACAAGATTACAGTTTTTGCTGGCAAGGCCTCAGGTGTCAGCAGCAGATATCTTAATGTTTGTTTTTATATTTTTTGTAATCCTAACTCCTGCAGTGTTCAAATAAATTTGACAAGGTACTATGTGTTCCTTCAAATTGACACAGAATAATGGATTATTAACACAGAGAAATGTCTCATATGGTTCCACTGGCATTTAATTACACACCAAAGATTTACTTGCCTAGAGATTTACAATACGAGAACAATTTACAATATGAGACAATTTTAAGTTCTGCTTCAAAACTCCCAAAATACGCAGGTAACAGTGACACACTCCAATTATGCGCTCTTGGTACATCTGTAGAGATTGGGAAAACGATTAGGCAGTTCTATAAAAACTATTATTTAGTATTCATTGTTGAGGATTCATTGTTTTTAGGTTTCACCAGCTTGACTCCAGATCTCATGTTAAATGATTGAACGGGTGGAAAGGTATTTCTGTTTTACTTGCTGAGCACTAATACCAGGAGAGGCTACAGAGACTGTTTATGCATCAAGAGCATTTAATTTAATGGACACATCTTCCCAGTAAGTAGTCAAAGGGCTAGATGTCTGATTGTTCTCTACTTAGTACAGAATAACCCTCTGTGATGGTTTCCATAGAAAGCCTTATCAAAAGGCGCTGACAAGTGCCATCCATTGTTTTTTGTTCTTCCGACTCATTTAACTTATTCCAGAATAACACAAGTGAACAGATGCTCCAAAGCATATTGCTGTGGTCTACTCAAAGTACTTCACGGACCAATCCTGACAAATCATTCTTATGTCAGGGTTTGTTGAAGCCACAGAATTAAAGTGGAAACTATTCACGCAAACGGACGCAATCTGTTGAAACAGGCTTGGATGTGGTTTCTCTCTTGACAGTTTTTTTTTCTGAAGAGGGAATCAAAAAACACTGCCTTAAGGTTTACCACTGACATGCCTCTTTAAAGAATTACTTTTGTCCAAAAGTTGATATAATTCCCTCGACAGTTTCCAAAACTACACGTATACAGCAGGGTATCTTCTTCATAATTTAAGAGTGGCTGTGAACTTTTACGAGTATACAGAGGAGCAGATATTAGTTTAATGTAAGCTCTACCTAAAGACACATGTGACCTTTAACTAACTGGCTTATAGCAATATAATACCAGGAGAAATATATAGCTCTTAAATGGGTTCACTGACATCTAGTAGTTTGAACATCAAGGAACTCCCTGTTTGGACCCTGAGGCTGCTGGGTAAATCTAGATGCTAGTTCGCTAGATGAGGACAACAGGACCACGGCTAGCGCCCATCAACCACATATGCTAGCGGAGGGATCCAGGACCAAGGCTAGTGGCTCTAGTGCCAGAGAGGTAAGGGGTGTAATTTCCTCTGGTGTTCTATCTATCTACTGTCTATATATGGTTATTATAATAGGCATGATGGCGTAAGTTAAGTCAGGCTGGGAAGTGCGCAAACAAGAAGCCCGCTTCCGTCAGCAGCTAATCATAACTGAGAATAAGGACTTATCGCTGGCAATGTTAAGCACAGTTCATTTAGCTATCAGATTATTCCGTAGCTTTGTTTTGCATGTGAAGTCATTCTGTAGCCTACAGGTCAGACATGTATTATTGTTACATTTTCTGGTATTTAAATTAAGTAATATATGTAAGGAAATAGTTGTATGTATTTGATGGAAGAATAGGCAGTGGTTTGTTCGTTTCCTAGCATTAATGATATTTATTTTATTGTATTTTACAAGACTGAGTGGGAAAGTGGCATGTCGTCTTTCCCCTAACCAGAAGGAATCTCTCACACACACACACACACACACACCACTCACCCCCCCAGTTCTCCAGGCTGAAGAGGTTGTTGAAGTTGTGGCTGACGAACGGCGAGATCTTCTTCAGGTCGTGGGTTCGGACCCTGGTGGCCAGGAGCGACTGGTGAGCGTCCCTGAAGGTGGTGTCCATCAGCAGTAAGCCTTTGTGGGCGCGGACCGCCTTGGCGAATCCCTCGGGGCCGTCGCGGAGCAAGACGTCGCGGAATCCAACGGGTGGGTCTCCTGGGTGTCGTCAGAAATATACAGTATGTTGGTGTAATGACGACAACAAATAAACAATGAATAAAACAAAAATAAAACGCATCAATGTCAGAAAGAAAGCTTTAAAACCTTTGAAAGGGTTAGGACACATCTTTATAGAAATAACAATGTTTCAAAGCATATGCATAAAATGTTTTTTTATAGCAGATGCATATGCCATTTTGAAATGTAATTGCTATACCCATTAGAGGAACCGTTCAATCAAAACACAATGACTTAATGTGCCTATGATAAATGAATTGCTCAAAAGAAGAAAAAAATAGAAAATGAAAAAACAACCTTGTGACTAGTAATTGCTCGGGAGCCAGAAAATTTGCCGTTTGTGAAATAGTTCCTCCTAAGCTGTGCCGCTAACATGGTCTACACACCACAACATGTGCTACTGAAGGGAATACCATCTGTGCCCACCTCTGTTGGAAAAGCTTTCAGCTCGTCCACATACTGTAGCAACTGAGGGAGAAACACAGACTCAGTGCTGGGTTCACCACCACACTGCTTATGAAAATGGATTGCACCAGCAGATAGCAGGTCATGTGACCACAGCTTGCTATATAAAGTAGGCAGACGAGTGCCCAGGGATTCAGGTGCTATTCAGATGAAAATTAGGATGGGCAAAGTCAGCTGGGTGACTTTGAGCACGGTCTGGCCGCTGGTGGAAGCCAAACTGATTTCAGAGGGTACCTACCTTTCTCCAATTCAGTGTGTTAGAGGTTCTTCAGTGTCTAAACACCTACTCCTAATATAGAACCTACACACTTGAGCCTTTAGCAGCTTTGGTGGTAACAGGAAATGAATTTGTAGGCTAACACAGAATCACACTGTGATTGTGATGAACTCTTCAGCTAGGCAGGGAGAAGCTGAAGATGTTTTAATTACAATCACCTGTTTTGGTGCCAAGTTGGAGACAGTTGGAATCCAACTAGTCTGCCTACCCAGATATTTAAGCATTATCTGGAAAAGCACATAAACATGTTCTAGACCTGTCCATCAGTCCTCCATTGTGTCACAAACTATTGTGGTGATTATACCTCCCAACTGGGATGTCTATTTCTATTTAAATATACATTTCAATATTCACTTCTTAAACCCATGATACCCCAAAAGAAATGGTTCATAGAACTATGACACAACCATAAACGTCTTTTAAAAAACTGTATGTACTATATATTGTGTTAAAGACAATAAATAGAGATTTCAAATAATCATAAAAGACTAGACTGTTTACAAATCCCCTCATGGGGCCTTGGTGAGTCTCCACCCTCACTTTTAAACAGCCACTGGTCCTGTGGGTCCTATTTAGGGATCATGTACTCTCATAATGAACATAGAGGAAAGCATCCAGAGCTGTGTCTGCCTTTCAATCAATAAGCTACTGATAATGAGCTACTATCTGCCGGCTTAAGCCTCCTCTCACATCGCTTACCTCTCCCTTCATTCTCTGAGGTTGCTCTCTCTTCTCTGCAAAGTAAAATATGCACACTTGACCTTTTCCCGTTGCACCTCCTCTCTGATAACAAATGATCTTTGCTGTAATTGTCTCTTAGGTCAACAAGGAAAATGAGCTGTCTCTCTCTTTCGGACACACACACGCGCGCGATGAGTCTCTGCTGGAACCACTCTGCTGAAGTAAACAAACACGCTGGAACTTATCAAGATCTGTGTGGTTAATACACACACACACACACACACACATACACACACACACAGCTGTTTGACTCCAGCCTGTGTTGAGGCAAGCTTACAGTGGTTAGCGTTTACACGTACCAGTACACACGTATACAAACAGACAAGCCCCCGTGCTTGAGCAAAGTCTAACTTGTCCTAGACACACACACACACACACAGGAAAGGAGGCCATATGTATTGGGACCGTGGCAAACAAACAATAGCCTGGGAATGTGACAGAATCCAGCAGAATAAAAAAAACGAACACTTTGTGTGCACGTGTGTGTGTGGGCATGCGTTGTCACCGAAAGGCGCAGAGACGAAGGGAACAAGCAGATACATGTCCCAGAAGGTTCACACTACTAGAGAGGTGACCCACTTACACACACACACGCACACGCACACACACACACACACACACACACACAGTGTTGTGACAGGTACACATCATCTCTTCCCACGGTTGCAGTGTTTACTCTAGCTCGCTGCCTCTATTGCTTTGTTCTTGCTGATGTGGGTACTTAGTGAGTGAACCAGCCAATCACACCACGGGCCTCAGAAACGGGGCGTCGTTTCCCGAACAGCAACGCGCCAGGCCGCTGAACAGACACACTAGCTAGCTAGACGTCAGCTGGAGGTGCGGAAAGGCCAATGGCGAAATAACATGGCTCTCTTGCTTTTGTTTGAGGACAGCAAATCACAAATATTGTTGGCGGTACTGGAGAAAGAGGGGAGGCTGTTCTGTTCTCTCTCCCTCTCATTACTGCTGTCTGGCTCTCCATATATACAGTATATATATACACACACACACAGTTCACACAATGCATTTCCCCAAGCCCGTGTGCCTCCTCAATTCCAGCTACAGAGAATTATTTGTCTAGCTTAGAGCGTGACTCAGCAAGTGCTGCCGTGTGTGCAACACTGAGGGACCCCGGCTCAGATGTGTGGAGGGAGCTTGTGAAGAGATCTTCTCTACACGGTGGACCTTCCTTTCCGTCATCTCATCCATCAGAAAAAAAATCCATCAATATTTCAATCACTGTTCAAGTCACGCGTGTCTATTTTTAGAACGGTCTCAATTCACCTGTCGTCTGTTATTAATGGAGTTTCTTTATCCCCAAAGTCTGGCATGACGTGAAAAAACCAATGGGCTTCTTTCGTTGGCACGTATAAATGGGTTTGAATACTTGTCTTCATCGATATCTGATCAAAAGTGTCCGTCGTCTTCCCTTCATGCCTCAAACGGCCATCTGTCCATTTTCCCATCAAAATGGAATCACACAATTCCCAAAGGCCCTCTTCTCCCCTCTTCTCCCCTCCGTCCCTCCCTCAGTGGAGTGCGATAATACAGCCTAAAGCCTCTCTCCTCTCAATCCCTCTGTCCAATGAAAGAGAGGATATAAGCACATTACAAATCTCATTACTAGGCTTTAGGTATGCCTGTGTGCCTGTGCACAGCGTGTGTTTTGTGTGTGTGTGCGCGCGCGCGTGCGTAGCATGCAACTACCTCATCGAGTGCTTAAATCAGGTGAAAGTGTGTGTTTTTGTGTGCGCGCGTGTCAGAGAGGCACTTGCGTACGGCACTACGTGACCTTGCTTGTTTTGATGCGACAACAGGGGTGGGCCGCGCTAGCTAGCAAAATGAGATTTGCATAAATAGACCAGCGGTGGGCGTACGCTCGCGCAGGAAAATGACATACACACACACAGACAGACAGACACACACATAGACACACACACACACACACACACAGACAGAAAAACACACACACACACGCTACGAGTTTATGAAACTACTGTACGTCGTGCTGCGGTTGCACGGTTTCTTAAGATGTCACGTCTGATTAGCGATGCCTGATTACAATTCAAATTATTCATATTATTTGGTTATAAATGCATGTTCTGCTGCGCACAACGGAGAGGAGCGCTGCGCTGAAAATGTAAAAAAAAAAAAAAAAACACATCTGATTTATGGAAGGGATTTATTTGTTTTATCCAACCCAGCGCCGCGGGCCGCAAGGGCCCAATTGGGCTCCATTAGGGATGAGAACTTCATTCCTTTATGATCATTCAGTACTTTTTATACCTGGCTGCTGAAAGACTACAAGAGTAAAGTAGCTCTTATAAACACAGATATAAAACCAATGTTTTGGCTACAAAAGCCTTTAACAAGTCTTAATCAAGGCTTTTGCACAAAAAACACACTTGTTTTATTATTTTTATCTGCCGTGTTATTGTATTCTGTTAAAGCCATTTTACACACATTTGACAGAAACCTAATTTCTTATATTAGTTTTGCTCTTACTGAACAATATGTAAATATCACGAGGAAGTTGTACTATTGCAAAAAAAAGAAGAAAAAAGTGTGACTATTCGCACCTTGGCTTCCATTTTTCACAACTCCCAGAATGCTCTTCCTTTGTTCCAACATGGAATGCATCATTGTCAAGGACGTGTGGTAGGACTGTAAAGAAACTAACGGTGAACGTGTGCTTTCTAGGAAGGACACAAATGGCTGCTTCATGACCCCAGGTGAAAGCAGAAACAAGGAAAATACTATTATATTCTACCACGAAGAACGAACTTATTAGCAGGAGATTACTCTGAGCTTTGTAGAAGAAAATCTTGTATTATAAACATATTCAACCTTAGGCGCCAGCCCTCAAAGCTCTCAGCAGCAGGCGTAGGACAAGCTGCACTCCAGAGACGCCTAGAGAGGCTCCGTGAGCCCATCAAAGAGCGGCAGCGCTGCAGACGTCCCCGGGTTACTCCCCCCCCGGGGGGCGGGAGGGGGCCCAGAACCCGAGGCAGGGAAAGAGTAGGCGAACACCCGGCCCTGACAAATAATGAAGTGCCATAGACTCCACAGAGTACTCACAGCTCAGCCCAGCACTACAGGCCAGAGACCTCTCCCTTCCAACGTCTCCAGCTGAGCGCTTCACCAGGGCCTTTCTGCCTACAGTATCGGGCTGCTAGACAGCCCATTTGTCATTCTATAGAGGCGCTCTCTCCAAAGTGCATTACAGTAGCAGGAGTGCTTACATTTTTAGCTTCACCCTGCCAGCGTCGGGCCATGCTCTATCCATTAGGCTGGTAAGAGAATGGAAGCCTTAGCAAACGACAGCACAGCTAGCATAATGAACCAACTCAACACAAGATGCAACTTACACACAAACATACAAAGTAGACCTTTTGAGACTCGTCTTTGGACTAGTTTGAAGATGCACACCCCCATATTACCCTTGTGGCTGGCCAGTGATACAAGGCACAGGGATTACGTCCGTGATCCCCGATCATCCTCTTTATTTAAACTTTACTGAATTAGTCTCACCAGTTTTTATCCGGCTCTGTCAGACTACTTTATAGTGATATTGGGGAAGGATAGTCTAGTGGTCTAGGTGTTGGTCTCCCAGCTGGAAGGTCGTGAGCAAGATACCTAACCCCTACCTGCTCCATGTAATAGCAGAATGTAATGTAAGTCACTTTTGATAAAAGTGTCTGCTAAATGACCTCAGTGTAATTGTACATTGCTCATAAGCTCACACCATTCTCTACCCCTCCCTCTATGGCCACAGGTGAGTTCATGCAAAGTTGCGTTTGAACAAGCGGTGCGGAACATTAAGATACACTCGAGGAGTGTATCTTTAACAAACTGAGGGGGTCTGACAGTAGATGGGCCTTAAGTGTTGAGTAGGCCTACAGGTGCCATGTGACCTACCCATGGTGACAGATGGGATGACTGGATCAATGGAGGAGGGCTTCGCCTTGACCGGGATGGGCGTGGCTGGTCCATTCACCATCACATAACCTGGAGGACAGGAGGAACAGAGACTATTATTATTATTATAGACTTGTCAGAATTGTAGTACCAAAATGTTTAAATAACTTATAATAGCTATTGAACTCAGAAAGTTGCTGAATGAACAATGGTCCTACATCAACTGTGTGTGGAACAGTAGGTATGTGAATGAGCAAGATGACTATGAAATACCAAAAGTATGTTTAGAAATATTCATACTACTACAGCGCCAACTAATAATACAATATCACACAATACACATTTAGAACTAGCATAGTTAATACCGCTATTTAATATTTTATGACGTCTCTGATGCCATTCATAATTCATAACGGATTACCAACGCAGCATTAATATTCACCAGCACTGCAAATCATGGTGATAAAAGCAAATCCAAAAGTAAAGGCCATTTTTATTCTTGCCAGTCTGAAGGAAATCTTGACGTCTCTATTTCCACTTGTGCCCCCAGGTATTCACTCTGCTGGTTAGGTTAACATATTCAACTAATCACCTTAACAGCAGGCCTGGGCCTCTGGTATTACCTGCCTGAGTCCTTGAGAGCAGGAACATAATCCTACATCAGGCTTTCCTAAATCTGGACTCGAGGCTAAAAGAGAGCAGGTTTTTGCCTAAGGGCACCTGCTCTCCGGAACCGCGCCCCCTGCAGGGGTCAGGATGTCAGAGTTAGAGTCATCCTTTAAGCAAGTTATTGCGAAAGCCCTTCTGCACACATGGGATTAGGACAGGATGTCTCAACTGCGGGTCTTTCCTTAAAGGCAGGGTCTTTCCTTAAAAGGCTCTACCCAGAGAAGAGAAAATGAGACCACACGATAAGACCACCAAATAGTAGGCTATGATTTAAGAAAAATCGGACTACCACAACGTCTCTCAACTGTTCTCTTCAATATAAACACACTCGTCGCTGGAGAGTCAATTTGTGACTAGGCAATGGGGCTAATAGGAAGTTTCTCCAGGAAACGCTATCTCCAGGAAAAACTGGTAGTGCCATATTAACATAACCTCTTATCCTAGTATGAGTACCAATCCTTTTTATTAGCATTCCGCTCTCCACTGGCATATTATTGTCAAGATGGACGCCGCCTAGGACACATCTGTTTTGTATGGTTTGGAAATGACTGGAAACTTTGTATTGGTTTTATTGGTTTATTGGGAAAGGCCTTCCAATGAGACGAAGCTCCGCCCAGTGCTGGGATCATGAATAAATACATTACTGACATAACAGCCACTGCTACGCCTCCCTCACTCCTGAAACCTTTTTCCTTTGGTACATTTTAGGGTACACAAATGTTAAACTGGGAAGTAGAACGTGAACTACACATGCGTTTATGTGTGTGCATGTGAATGTAATCTGGGATTATGTATGTGCAAAGACTGTGTGTGTGTGTGTGTGTGTGTGTGTGTACAGACCAAGGTAGTGCAGTAGTTTCTGGGCGCGGTTCTGTGTGGGCTTGAGGTTGAAGAGTTCCTGGTTCTCGTCAATGAACTGGGTGTCAACCGTGGAGTGGAGAAACTGGTGGTTGGACAGCACGTTCTGGAGAAACGGTATGTTGGTCTGGAGAGAGAGAGAGCAAGAGAAAGGGAGAGAGAGAGAAAGAAAGAGAGAGAGTCAATATTGCAAACGTACAGTAATTTCCAGTGCTTTCAGGAGACTAGGCAGGTTTGATTCCTACTCACACAGAGGGGGGCGAGGGGAGAAGAACAACAAAAGCAAACCTCTCACGATGGCCCACATGCACAATTCACACAAACAACTAAAGTTAAGTGTACTACAGAGAGAGAGGGGCTGGAGGTAAACATTGAGAGGCAGCTGCAGTCTAGTAGAGAAAAAACATAACCGAAAACAATCTTACTAATGAGGCTCTTGAAATTAATTAACAGAAAGGCAAAACATTAAAGAAAAATATAGTTTTAAATTTGACAGTCCTAATTTGTACAGTTAATTTATACAGTCCCAATCAAAGAAAAATGTGTACATTAAAAGCCAACAAAACACCGTAAGTAAAAACCGAATGAAGTTGGTAATGGGCTAAGTATGATTTTTAGGTAGCAGTTGCAAAATTGCATATTCAATGAATATTAGGTTAGAAAATACTATTTGCCAGATTTAACGTGACTTCCGGTATAAACCCACGTCCGGTCATTTATCCAAATACAGATACATGTTGTTGGTTGAACCGATACAGATAATGACGTCTCTGTCCACCTTTACTAAATAACCAATCATAAAGAAGATGTCAGTTGTCCCGCCCTAACAGGTGCAACTACACTGATGTCAATCAAGTGGGATTGCGCTTAATGTGACACTTTTAATGTGTTTGTTCTTTTTTTACCCGCTTCATTTACAGTACGGCTGAGGCCAGCGGTAGTATTAAAAGACCCACTATGATTTGCTGGCAGTTTCAGCCAACAAGCAGGTTTGTACACACACACACACACACACACACACAGAGACTCTCTGAGTGAGACAGAGGCTAACAGGGGACCCCTGGGAATTGGGTATGAACCGGCAACGAGGCTAGAAATTCAACATTCGCTTCTAAGCGTGTTCGTGTGCAGTCGTGTTCACAATCACGCACACCCAGACATACCGGATTTACGACGGCAATTTAGCCATTTAGCTGACTCTCATTCAGAGTGATTTGAATCGAGTGTTACAGTGGGATAACACACATTGTTCAGGGGTTCCATAATTGGATGCAGCGCCACCGAGCAATTAACTAAAACACAACACACACCCATCACATTTTACTAGCACATGGAGAGTGAGGGAGAGAGAAATAGAGGTGAGATCAATCAATGCTGGTGTTCTGAGGCGCCGCAATTGAAGGTCGGTTATGCCAATGCAGCTGGAATGAGGACAGACACGCCTGCGCAAAGACCAGAAATATCACTGGGAGTTTGAACTGTGCGAGAGAACTCTTTCTCTCTCGTTCTCTTTCACAGCATAGAAGTGAAGTTCACATCCATGCTGTGCATCCGAACAATTAAACTTTAGACAATTAGAATTGTTCGAATACAGAGGATGGATGTGAAGCAGGTCTGAACAGTTGCCGGCAACTGGCAACTCCGGTTGTATTATTGTCAGATTTGGCTCAAATCTGGCACAAGAACAGTTGGTCAAATAAAGACTAATTTTGCCAAATGTTATGCCACAATACTAAACATCCAAATGCTGCTATGCCAAATGGAAAACGAATAGGAATTATAAACACGTGGGTATGACTGAATCAGAAATAATGTCAAATGGTAATTCCAACTTGCTTTTTATGTTTTTATTTGTTTGAGTTAATATATTGATAAGGGTAAATAAACTTAACAAAAGATAAAAAATGTGAGAAGATGGCAGTTTTAAGCCATCTTTCTTGGCTTAAAACTGCCTCAGACACACACAAGCAAATCATTTCCAAAGATGATCTCGTTATTCTGAAATAGTTTGCAGATTGCAAACACACAGAGGCACTCGCCCTCTTTGGGATACACACTCTAGAAAGCGTCGGAGTGCGCACAAGATACCTCTCCAACAGGCACAAGCCTCGCACCGGCGTCCGACAGTTTGGTTCTTAAAAGAGAGGGGTTCATCATCAGTGAATTCCTTCCTGTTGACACTTTACGAGCAGACAGCCGTGGCAATCAGCCTTACTTGTGATTGCAGGAGCTATAGGCCGACCTGACGCAATCCCACTCCAAACGCAGCCACCACATTTTACACATGTATTTGTAAGCACAAAGAATTTGCCAGAAAGTTCAATAACCACATTTTCGTGTCGTCTTAAGAGTTTTATTTTTTACCTGCATGACATACAGTAAAGCACCGACATCGAATGTCAAATTAACCCACAATTATGACCTCTTTGTTAGACATGGCACGCAGTTACCGTTTTATATCACATGTATGTACTGTAGGGCTTCGAGACGCTGTACTGAACCGTAATGAAGCCTTCACAAGCAACGCTTAATAAAGAGGGGGACACTTTAAATGTCAATTCTAAACGGAACTGCTTTCAGTTATTTGTGATTGTGAATTTGATGTTTAGTCACCGCCAGGTTTTAATGATCCACCAGCCTGCGCGCGCGCACACACGCGCACACACACACACGCTCCCTCTTGTGTTCACAGGGACACACTGTGTCAGACAGGCAGTGACAGTCCCCGGGTGATTAGGAGGTGAACAGGGAGCGCTGACAGGTGATCTGTCTTTTCTCTCCTCCCTCTGCCGTCTCCCTCCCTCCATCTGTCACGCCTTAACCACTGGCCCGGACACAAAACAAGAGCCAGAGACACGCGCTGGGCTGGGGTATCTGCAGAGCTAACAGGAATCACACACACACACTTAAGCAAAAGGATAGGGACACAAATAGACACACACACACACACACCGACACGCCAACAACCGCGCACACAGACGCTCAACACATTTCCCTCCACCGCAGAAAGAAGGCGTGCATCCTTCCTGTCCAAACATGCAAACAGGCAATAGGGAAATAGGATGAGCGTCAGAGAGACCAACCCAGAATATTAAGCAACACACACACACACACACACACACAGCAGTTCTCTAATCCGAGGTAGACAGGTAGAGGCTTACAGATAAACAACATTCTTCACGACATACACATCGGTCAGTGGCAAGTGCATGTGAGCGTGCACGCGAGCGCGCACACACACACACACACACACACACACACACACACACACACACACACACACACACACACACACACACACA
>JAODLI010030572.1:0-19803 GCA_027575585.1 Percopsis omiscomaycus | reverse complement strand
TATACAGTATATATATTTGTAATAATTCCTTATTATTCTATTACTGCAACTTTGTCAATTAACTGTGTTCAGATATAGTAAGTAATGCTGGACATGCTAGCAACTAGATTTTTCCAATGCGTTTTCTAAAACAATGATATGCATGTGCGAGGTTTTTATTTCTGGAAAAACCTATACAATGCGTTGTTGATTGTATTATCATTCAAACGTGTGGCTAAGTATGTGTATGGGAGCTTAAATAGTTTTCCTTCCGTTTCTTTCTTGAAAGTACATGTCTGTTCTTGTTTCTGTTCTGGAGGAAGGTTGTGTACATACCTTACAAACAATACAAACACCTGTGACAGACCACACACTGGTGCTATACTTCTTAGATACAAGCATTAACACATTTCCTTTAAAAGCCTTTGGAGGTGTCGGCTAATACAAGCACAAGCATGATCCCACAAACGGAGGATTTAGAGCACCTTTTTTGGCTTCTGTGTAACCTGTGGGCATATGCTTGTGTATACAGTATGTGTCTTTGCATAGACACATCTATGTGTTGGTGTGTGTTTCCTCAATATACAGGACAGGTGAAAACCAGTTCCCATAGTCTGTCATTATTATAGACCCTAAGTACTTAATAATAGCTCTCTTTCTAAACATTTAAACATTAGAACATCTTTGTCCAGGAGATTATAGTCTCTTTGCTACCTCTACCTCAGTGGTTCTCAAGCTGTCGGTCAGGACCCCCCCACCAAATTACAAAAAATAAATAAATACATTTCACAATTATTTATTGATGTTCATAGTGTATTATATATTTATTCGCATTGTGTTATACTGTTAAAAGAAGTGATTCATGGTTTGCATGGTGGGGGGTGTTGTGAAGTCAAATGGTATGACAACTACTGCTCTATCTCACAGAAACGCAAGCGAGGGAAGGCTTGAGAGTGCAAATTGTATACAAAGTTTATACCCTATCGCTATCCCTTACTGGCACCAAAGTGGAGCCTGAGCAACTCCGCTAACATGGATGAAAGACTTCTATGGTTCACTAGAAATTGTGGTGGATGGTGCATGGACAACAACACATCTTATTTACATACAGTAGAACCTGCAATACCACAGCATTCCCGGAGGAATATGGCTGCAATGGATTTGTGCTCATTTCGACCATCAGATTACTCAGAAACTCTTGAGAATTGTGGGCACGTCTTATCAGGTCACAAAAAAGGATTTCCTGTTTTAGCTACTAATGCTTAAAGTGTGAAATCAACTTCACACAAGGAGCAGAAGTCTTCATAACTTGGATGGTGGATCTAAATGCAATGACCATCCCAATTGCCTGAAATGTACTTGCTGTTGACATGCTGCACAACTGGATTAGGCTAAAAGATTTCATGGAGCCTATATACCGTTTGGACATGCCCTCTCAATTTGTTTGCTATGGGCATTGTTTTGAAACAAAATAAGTTACACAGAGTCAACATTTCAGTGTTTGTTTAATGATGTTCAGTTAGTGTTTCAGTAATCATAATCAGATCCATCTGATTATCCATCCACCTGACAGATCCCTCGTGAGCCAATATTAAGTTTTACAGCTCTTAGCATGCACATTCTACTGCACGTAGAAAGGTGCTGTCACCCGACACTAGTGGCACTGCTGTAAGTCTGCATGTTCACACAACTAGAGGTTATAACCACGTCTAAATCCTGACTTATTTTATCATACCTGCTTCAACAGGCATAACAACGTCACATCCAAGGGGTTTGTGGTATGTTTTATGATCCTTGTTATGTTGTGACCTTAAACTCAAGAACACACACACACACACACACACACACACACAGAGGGTGGAGTTTGAGGCATTGTTCTCCCTGTGGCTCGAGGTGGCCTGAGCCCACACCCTGCCGTTGGGCCCTGTTTTTTGGCGGCTTTTTGCATTGGCAAATTTATGGAAACGCTTCTTTTGAAACATTACCATAAAGGGGTTGTGTATCAGCCCATTTTGTTTAACTGGACCTGGGATAACCCCCCCCCCCCCCCAAACCACACACACTCTAACTCTCTCTCTATTACACACAGGTTGTTGTTTTTTTTGTACTCATATCCACACTCGCATACATAAATACTTACTAAATGCTACCCTGCTACTAGTAAATCTGGTGCTGGCACCATCATTATTGTAGGATGTTAAAACCAAATGAAATGCCAGTGTTTTTTAACAGATCATAAAACTAAATAAATTATTGCTTTGTTTTTTTTGTAGATGGTTAATCATTGCCAAAGTATTGCACACTATTTTACATGGTCTTAGGAGCAACTGTCAGCTAAGATACTAAAAAAGGTTAGCCCTACTAAAAAAGGTACACTAGCTCCCCTTAGTGGGCATGACAGGGCAGTACACCTCTAACAAAGAAAAGGGAAATAAGACATAAAACAATTTGTCATTATTAAACTTCAATTGCGGTTTAATATTACAGTTTATTATTACTCATTATTAGTTTTGACATACAAAGTGAATATTAACACAATCATAGTCAAATATTGCTATTTAAAAACAAGTTATAACGACATATTGCGGATATTAGTGGCCCACAGGCTGCTAATGATGTTAGCTACCTTTCAAAGTAATACACTGGATTTATGGTTTTAAAACAATAAGACTATTTTTCACTCGCCTCTATATCATTGACCCAAAGAGTGAATGACAGCCTGAGGGCCCACTAAGTAAAGAGGCACTTCAGGTTTTTCTTCTTCTTGCTATTCTAACTTCTGCTGCCATAGTTACTTATCATCTCCTCCACAGAGCAGCAGCAGGGACTTACGGTAGTCCCCAGAGGTATCCCCCTATAAAAACACATACAAAACAACATCAGATACTTTTAACAGAAACGTGTGTGTGTGTAACAGTACAGTGTGTACTGCAGGAGCATACATTAATGGTAGAATGCAGGGAGCAAGCAAACATTCTCCTGAACTCCGATCGGATGTCCAACATGTCCACCTCACAGCGAGACACCATGACTCTGATCAGTGTCTGGTCATCCGTCCCAGCCCCCTCCAACAAACAGAAAAAAATAATCTCGGATGATTTTCTAGTACACGACACATGATTCAGTGACAGAAAACACTGTTAATATTGGGACTGGCATTTAGTCCTTTTAGCACCACTCTCTTTCTGATAGCTGGTTTTGCTGTACCTTCATGGAGGTGTACAGGGTCTCCGCAAAATAGCCTGGAACACCTCTGGCACACTTCACTTAAGTAGAGAGAGAGAAAAAACGCAGTTAAAATTAATTACCAAGTCAATGTAACCGCCAATCAAATGATTAATAAAGAACAGTTCTTTATTAATTCACTTCACTTTCCAGTTTATCTTGTGTGTGGCGACACCTATGGTATGCAAGTGGTAAGTTATCATTTCGAAACCAAACAGCTGTGCACAACTGGTAAGGCTATCTTGAATGGGAAGTAGGTTGCATCATTGTTATGTTACTATAGTCAGCGAAATTGTCATTTATGCATTTATTGTTGCTTTAAGCTCTCTCTGTGTTGTGGCCAGTGTGTGTATTATGTACAGTACATGTATTCCATACCCACGGCAAGAAGCAGGTCTCTCAGGCCTCCAGATGTCTCCCTCTTAATGCTTTCCTCTATCTCAAATCCAGAGAGCTTCATGTAGGCATCAAACACTGGAACACACACAGCATTACATCTTGTTATAAGATCTTAAATCTAGCCCCTGAAGATCACTAAAGCCACAGGTGCTGTATATTTGAATATCACACACAAAAACATGCTCTCTCTCTCTGTCTATGTGTCAATTTTCCAATGTTAATAATTGTAAATGTATGCATTTGTCTAGTAATATTATCCTTTGGGGTTTGCCATAGCTGGCTTATATGTGTGCACTATACGGTTCAGCTACACTACAGTCACTGGTTATGTCCAAATCCATAGTATGCACTACCTACTGAGATTTACTACTAGAGTGTCCTATCCCAGCAGAAGTTGTTATTCGCAGCAGCCAAAGAAAGAAGTGCACCTTAGAGGAACCGCAACAACCACTACATACTGAAATCAAGGGCCAAAGCACAGATTATTAGCGGACTAGCGGTTTAAATACCGCTAGTGAGCCTGCTAGCTACATTTACAGAGCGGCATATGCCCAGCTATGCCCAATGTGCCACACTGAAAAAAGGAAATTGGTTGGAATTTTATTGCCATATTCTACAGTACCTGACACCGATCAGTTAATATCATCTAGATCATTAGTAATGGCTATTCATTTTAAGGGGCGATAGGGTACCTTAGCAGAGAGGGCCGCTTCTTCATGACAATTAGAAGGGTGAAAAACTACTAAAGCTCTCCCCCCACACACACACACCTTTCCTCAGATGCTCTGCGCTCCTGTTGCCTAGAATAGTGACAAACTGCTGCTCGTCTGTGCCATACTTCTTTTCCCCTGCCTGGAAAAGGGCCTGCACCAAGAAAAAGCACATATTTACATACCAGGCATAGTTTCTAATTGCCCCGTTTTATTTAATAACACATTAACATTATATTAGGCTGAATGGTTATCTAATTTACATTGAAGGTCAGATGGTGGTTTTTGAAAGCAGTCCATATTGGCAAATTTACCACAATGTTATAACTTCCAATTTACTCAGTAACTGAATCTAGGACACAACAGCAGATGGTGAAGTTCTGTTTTACACTCTCTCTCCACAAGAGGGGGCTCTATATGTACAGTAGCTGCTCAGCTGTCAGAATTTTCCAAATCACATGGACTTGCACACAGGTCAACCCACGGGCACTCTTACTCTCACTCACTCACTCACTCACTCACACACGAGATGTGTAAGGCTCCCCCATGTGACAGTCACAGCACTGTGCAAGAAGCAGTGACAAAGACACCACTGACTAAGCAGGGGAACCAATTTACCAAAGTAGGCAGGCTTCTAGATTTCCTCCATAACTGCATATTTTTTAGACTGAATGTTTTTTTACATCTTAGCACAAAATCTTAACCTAAGAGAATGTTTTATTTATTGAACTGATTTCATTGATTATCTTTTCAGAAATGCATCGACCAGGATCAATAAACTGGTATTTACCATAAATTATTAACGGTTTGCTAAGATCTGAAATCATCCAGTACGACAAACATGTACTAATAAAAAGGAAATCAGGAAGAGGACAGATACTGTTCATGGCACTGTAACATAACAACTCACCGTCGCATCACTCTCAATTAACCCCTGCTGGATCCCCGGCTGTCTGCTAGCCTGAGGAGAGACAATAGGCGGCTGTTAGTGGAGCGCAGAAGAGGGGAATTAGAGAGAATGAGAGGAAAGGAAAATGAGAGGAGGAGAGCAGAGGAGAAGGAGAGCAGAGGAGGAGGAGAATATGAGAATAGAATGAGAGGAGTCTCAGGAAAGGAGTACCTGAAGCAAAATGACCAGCAGTCTCTTGAAGTGACCAGAGGTGTCTCCAGCGATGTCCTCCTCCAGGTTAGCATCATACTCTGACACACACACACACACACACACACACACACACGCAAATTCTAACAAGAGCTCCTACTTAGGTATTGTTTCATTGATGTGTATGTGTCTTTATGTCTGTCTGGTACCCTGTCTATAAGCAGCGACAATATCTTTAATTTGCTGGGCTGTTCTAGAGGCGAGAATCTCCACAAGCACCTTCTCATCCGTCCCGGCCCCCTAAATGTAAAAAGTGGGAACTGTCAGCAACATAACATCTAAAATTCTGCTTTGATTTGTGTATTTATTTAGCTTCCACACACATTTCTTACATTTACTTTCAGGTTATTTACTGTGGTAATGTCTGACGGGCTGTCAACACTGGCTCTGCCACTGTATAACCTCATCAGTCTCACATATTTTACCTTAATGGCGTTGCGAAGTGATGTCACATCGTAGGTGAGGGATGCAGTCATCAGACCCACAATGATGGTCTCAAATTTGCCTCCAAGCTCCCCCTTCAGGTCATCTACCAGATCCTGAGACGGGGACATCACCTGTTAGTTCTGCTACGGCAACATCTTAGCTCTCTACTGCACAGCGTTGCCCTCAGGCAACGGAACGTTTTCAGTACAATTTTTGTAATTTTTACCATTTATCGTACTGTGTGCAGTAGAGGGTTAAAGGTGTTTTGAGACCGTTTGAGTCAGAGCTTCCCTGCACAACGCACTTTAATGGTTGTTTTGAGGATGCATGGTGATATTTTTGATAGGCCTGTTTACTTTGTTTTTATAATTATACAATTATAAGTCCTGGGCTCAGCTTGTTTGTTATCGTTTACCCTTGTTTCATATAGGGTTAGTGGTTGTACTAACCTTCCCATACAGGGTCTTGTAGGCAGCCTTGATCTGCTGCCGCTGAGCGTTGCTGCGAGTAGTCAACAACTTCATGATGGCATCCTCATCCGTCCCTATGGCAACAACCACCAGGGTTACTCGAGTAAACTATAAGTGTTATTTACCAATCTCACAAAATACAGCACGGGTAGCTATTAGAAACATTAACAGTGGTGTTCTTCTGACCAGGTATGTTTCCCCAGGGGAATTATTTGACCCACAGAGTAATAGCAATCATCAAGGCTGGTCTGTATGTTTGTTCAGACTATCGTGTCTCAAATTTCACTTCTTCTGTATGAGTCACATCTAGGCGGGGCTTCCCAGAGACAGCTGTGATGATATGATGTGGACTTATTGGCCCATCAGAACAATATTGACTGGTCAATATCCAGCAGGGTGCCTTGCCAGTATCAAATTACCCCTGGCTGACAGTAGGCTTAACAGGCAAACACACACACACATATTACCCAGGCCTTTCATGGCCTTTGACAGGGCCTCAGCATCTGCGTTGACATTGAAGTTAGCACTGGCTTTCACAGTTCCTCTGCTGGCCTGTAAAATGTAGGATGACAGCAGATAAGCATTGGGTTGGTTTATTCATCCTTTTTAACTTGAACATGGGTTAGCAACGGGCTAGAATGTCTAAAGACCATACATATACTTATATGACTCATTCAGTGCATGTGAAGGATATCATACATTTTGCCATTTTAAAGTTACCCTTAAACTTTTTGGTGTTTTTATTCTCTTTTGGTTTATCTGCATTCATATGAAGTTATCTGTATATAGAGATCAGCCGAACTCAACTCAAACTCCATTCTCGCTTTCAAGTTGTTCAATCAGACTGTAAACAATGGAAGAGGAACTCTTGGCCCGGATATCCGTTATCCGAATTGCCATCTTAACATGTTCAACATAACAAGTTAAGTGACTCCATAGAAGGCATATTACGCACAAAATGTATATGTGTACATGCATGCAACTCATACCACTGCAGACAGGGTGGCAACAATACTGTAAGAATGCTGAAACTGATCTGTGTAACAATACTCCACTCATTCTAAAAACCAATGCAAGGCTAGCTTCAGAATGGTGGGTGGTTCTTATTTTATAGGATAATGTTTAGAGAGGAAAACCTTGAGAATGTCTCTGGAATGAGTCATGGATAACACAATTCTAACCCTGAATATTGGAAAGACTTTGGAATGGCCAAAACACGTTGTTATGACAACTAGGATTCTGTCTACATGAAGAATGGCAAAAAGCTAATTTGCTCTCTCTCTCTGTCTCTCCATCCAAAGATTTTCCGCACCACGAGCTCAATAAAATCTAATCATGATGACCACTGAGACAGTTAGGCCTATGTAATGACACACTCAAATTTAGTTAGATTAAACTATAGGTGATCTTCACAAAACACCTAGATACTATAGCCAGCTATCTATTATACCCTGAGAGAAACGCTCTGACATTATCTTATGGTGGTGATGTTTACCCACCACAGGGAAACAGAAGCGATTACAGCTCTTTATGAGTATTTGGTGATGCAAGCTGGGCTTTATCACTGCACTGGCTACAAGGATTATGGTTGCTGCGATGGAAACCCTTTAAAGCTCCACTCTCATCTCAGACTAATATTTGGCAATTGACATTGACAATATTGTGCCCATATCATATAGCCTAATGTTTACAGACATATAGAAAGTGAAGACTAGACCGTGGAAGGTATATCTAATAAAAAGTTGTGAAGTTCATTGACCATTTTGCTGTTTGAGCAGTTCTTACCAAAGACCGGAAGAGCTGCAATAAACCTCTCAGTACAGAGGAACAGTGAAAAGTGTCAATATGTACATCTAAGCAACATTCTTGTTGTCATGACTGCGCACCCTGTGTTGGGTACTGCAGTAAACACAGTAATGTCGCCTTTAAGAGCAGGAGGCTGCCATTATGGTGAGGAGGGAAAAGTTTATCTTAAGAGATGGAGAGAGACCCACCCAAATGGAAAAAAGCCCACATGAGTCATACAATAAGCTTCCCCAAATGCAGCCCCTCTACAGCACCCGAGACACTCTCACAAAGATAGACTTTTATATGTGCAAATACGCATATAGACATAGTGTACCTACACTACCAACTAAACCGGTTTGCTTTTCTGAATCCATTAGGCTGACTATATTACAACACCTTATGCTACATAATGATTTGCCTCTGTGCCATAAAATTAAGTAAACCATATCCTAATAAGTTCAATGAAGTAAATAATTAACTAACAAGGAAGTATAAAGTTTTGGTAGATTTTATATTGCACACACTACAGGCTACATCACGAATTTGGCTACGATAATAGAATGTGGACCCAAGTAGGCGTAGGACCAGGATTTAATGGCGAACCCAAATGTGAATCATACATCCGCATAAAAATGTTTTAATACCATGTGAATTAATCCGATCAAACTTTACTTTTCCTATTATTTGAGAAACACTATGGAATTACTTACCATTTTGATTATCTTGGGTTCTATTACACGTATATGGTCTGTAACAGAAACAAAGTTTTTCTTAACGCAACAGGAGGAACAGGAAGATACTGTGAATGAGTGAATTTATATATTGTTTGAACTTCCACGTATTACGAACCAAGCTAACAAACTAAGCTGCCTTCAGCCGACGTG
This sequence comes from Percopsis omiscomaycus, assembly GCA_027575585.1. Lineage (NCBI taxonomy): Eukaryota > Metazoa > Chordata > Actinopteri > Percopsiformes > Percopsidae > Percopsis > Percopsis omiscomaycus. Next base: position 10,763 of record JAODLI010030572.1, on the reverse strand, counting down.
ACGTGGCTCCGTTTTTAAATACTCTACTCAGGTAGCCTCTAACCCCTGTCCCCGTCACCTGGATGTTATTTCTAACTTGTCTTCAGATGTTAATTTTAAAATGTGGCACTTACTGTTGAGTCAAAGCGTGAAGGAGGCTCCGTGCAACCGGTTTTCAGACAGCTGGGTGAGGTTCAGGAAAGAGAGAAGAGAAGAGGACAAACAGGATTGAAGCCGAGTTGGGAAACTCAGTTGCGCGCGCGCGGACCACACCCCAATGACAAAATCCCTCGCGCACGGCACAGCTGTTGAAGCAGTCTGGGAAACGTTGTTTTTATTCTCAGAATTTTTTAAAGATTTTTTTATAAAATATATGAGATGATATGTCTTTTATAATATAGAGACACAGTATAGAGATTGTGTAGATAGCCTATATTAAATTTCTTTTAAAACATAAAGGAACATGAACATACCTAATATGTTGTTTTCCCAAAATGAAATACGTTAAAGGCTATATATATATATATAGCCTATATTTATAGCCTATATATATAGCCTATATTTGTATTACTATACTGTACTCTTATTTAACTTACTTTTGATTGTCTTGTGTCTTCAGAGTCAGGTGTGCATATGACCAAGCTTGAAACTATATTGTTGTTTGGTTAAACTGGTTCCTGAAACAGCCCAGTTTTGGCTAAAGGGGTCTTCCATACATGTCCTGGTGAGTGTGTGGAAGCCAACTTTTCTTAAAATTGATTGATTAGTCTGCAGGAGGTATGATTCTTTTGTTGGTAATGATTTAGGTACAGTATGCCCAGATATTGTTGAAATATAGCCAGTTTAGATTGTAGCCTATAACCTTTCAACTTGTGAGCACTACAATCCACGTGAGGTCAAGACAAGCTGTTTTGCACTGCAAAAAAGAATAGGCTACTCATTACACAGTCCACACCCATGTTGCAGAATTTCATGTCAGCCAAACACATGTAATGTTGCAATTTATAAGCCAGGGTAAGTCAAGTCAATTAAAATGTATTAATATATTATAAAAAGGAGCATTTATGAAATATGTATGATAGCAGAGAGCACAGTAGAGCTTTTTCTTTTCTGTCTTTATGGGCCTAAATGCCTATACAGTAGGCTTATATGCCTGCCTATATACAATATTCTACTTTCGGTTTAGATTACTCCCTGGTCCCACCTTGACTGCAAAGGTAGACAGTGTGCTGCAAAACGTAGCCTAATCTTGTTTGTGGTTAGCAGCAAATTAGTTTCTATAGGGCCTACCATGCAATCATTAATGTCTTTTATTTTCAAATGTATACGTGCTTTGGGTTGAGTTTGAGTTAGATTTACACACTAGCCTACTTGTTTATACCAATGACGTTCAACGTCTAGTAGGCCTATTAAATGAGGCGCAGTCAAATTGTTTTAATTCTGACTGCAACTTTTCTGGAATGGGAAAAAAAATTGGTAGATTCCATTCAGCAATGCACTAACGACTATATTATTTATTAACGTATTTTAGACTTTAGTTGTTTAACTGCATAATAGTAAGCACGCTGTTCCTATAATTCAACGGTAAATCATATAACATAAATAAATAGAGGTATTTCTTCGTCAAGGTCCACCCCTCTGTCTGACTGGAATGGAATAGGACCGTTAGCTTATGAACCGCGTGCATGCGCTTTGAATGAACCGAAATTCAGAAACCAGAGAAGACGTTGCTGTTAACCCCAATTTAAAGAAATAAAAATGGAGTGGAGCCCAATGGAGATCAACCCCGAGGTTAGAGAGTAACCGAAACGTTTGCAAACATTTCTTTTTAATTGACGACGTATAAGGCAGAAACTCAGTGTTGTAATGTTTGTCATTTCAGATGCTCAACAAGGTAGGTAGACGCTGAGTCATGGCGTCGTGTTGTTTGATTCATTTACTTGGTAAGTTATGAAGCCGATTACAGCACATTGTTTGTTGGCGTGCTTTATACGGACCTGAAATTGGAGAAATTGTAACCTCAATACGAATAATTTATTCTATATTATCAAAGACTGCTTTAATATTCGAACAGTTTCGTCAATGTAAGAAAATACCTTATCACATACATATGTGGAATTCTATTTGCGGCATCCCTCCACGCGCTCGTCCCGATGGCTGGCTCGACGGGCGTGGTCTGTTCAATGGACCAACATCCACCGACATCACAATCCAGCATCTTGGAAACTAGTTAGCTATGTGAGCAACATAAAAAGACTATACTACTCAGTGGGACAGACAGTAGTCAAAGTGTAGCTTATTGAACTTTCAAGAGCGCAGTCACCCAGTTTTTCTTTTTAGCATTTGCCCATAAATTACATTTTGCTTTGTTCCTGTTACAGATATTGAGCAAATTAGGTGTTGGTGAAAGCTGGCGTTTTGTGGATGTCCTGGGCCTGGATGATGAGCAGTTATCCTCAGTACCAAGCCCATGCTGTGCCCTGATGCTGCTTTTTCCTCTAACACAACAGGTAACCTGCTAGGAAGATCTTGGGGAGGGGTCATTGCATGGTTGAGCTCATGACTCCTGCGTTGCGGTGCCTTGAGATGAGAGGGCATGTTCACAGGGGGGAATGGCAGAACTAAAAGGGAACTCATGGGAATGTCTTTAAGGGATTGTAATGCAAATGAGTTGGTCTGCCAAACAAATTGTATGATTAATGGAAACATTCTGGTTCATAATTGTCCATAGTAACAGTTAAGTGTGGTGTCAGCATGAGTCTTTCAGGGAGCAGCAGGCGGACAAAGTGGCAGGGGAGTCGGAGGTTTATTTCCTGAAACAGACGGTGGTCAATTCCTGTGGAACCGTTGCACTGCTGCATGCAGTGGCCAACAATAAAGGCAAAATGGAGTTTGGTGAGTGCAGACAAAATGGACTCTTTATGTATTGCATTTTATTTTGACCGGCTATTCTATGTATTGGTGACTGACTGCATTTGGTCCCTTGTCTTGGTAGGCAGTGACTCTGCACTAAAGACGTTTCTTGATGAGACCTCAAATATGACTTCTGATGATCGTGCCAAACATTTTGAAAAGAACAAGGTGACCAAATCTGATGGGTAGTGTCATTTGCATTTTCATCCAATAGATGTTTGAGAGAATTTCATCACGATTATACGACTAAAATTATCACGTGTTTGCGGTGTTAAAATGTGCTGAATATTTTTTTTAATTACTGATGAACACATAAATCACGTCACCATGTTTTATATTGAAAACTACGAAGTTAGCAGCACTTCATGTTTGCATAAATGTTAATTTTTTTTAAATATCATAGCCAATAACTTATGAAAACCATATCAAATGCTGAGTTCTGCCTGCCCGCCTCGATTTGCATGCACCTCATAAGGTTTCTTTCAGACACTGTTTACCATGAATTTTTCAAATTTTCATAAAAAACTGATTTTATATTATTTATTGATGTTTGCTTCATATGAGACACAAAACTTCTGGCAAGCAGCAATTCAAGGGTGCGTCACTGGCATGTTTCATTACATCCAATAGGTGGCAGCAGACACTGATTAATGGAAGCTTAAAGCTGATTAATGGAATAGCTGCAGCTATTTCATTTACACAAAGTCTCTTTTTTTCTTTTTTCTTTTTTAAAGGTATCGACGCTTATTGAATCCGCCTTCTATTTTTGTTCTTTGCTTTAATGAGTTGGTCTTTAAAAGTGGGGGTTGTTTCACATTGGACATGTTTCGCATTGCCTTATGTTTTTCAAATCTATTCCATATTCAGGCCATCAAAGAGGCTCATGACGATGCGGCAGCACAGGGCCAGTGTAGGGTAAGATCCCATCTTATAAATCACTCGTTTCCTATTTTAGGAAAAATGTTTCTGTGAACAAATTCCTAAAGCGAGCATACAGAGGTAATTTTGGCACATGAAGTATTTTCCACTAATCTTTGACTTTCCCCCTGTCTTTTACCTTTACAGCCAGAAGCAGATGAGGTCAACTTCCACTTTATTGCTTTTGTCAATGTGAATGGAGAACTTTATGAACTAGGTAAGGTTGTGTCCCTAAATACTCTATATTCACTTGCATGTGCATGTCGGAGTTGAGGATGTATGAACATGTAGTGTTTTTGTTAAGATGGCAGAATGGCTGGACCGGTGAAGCATGGAGCCACCAAAGAAGAGTCTTTCATAATGGTAAATTTTCCATGACATGTTGCTGTATATGGCCATTGTGAAAAGACATTAGAGTCCCATGGTGCTTATTGAAACAAGCTTGTGTATTTGTTGTTTTTCTTACACTCTAGGATGCAGCAACTGTGTGTCGTGGCTTTGTGGAAAGGGAGCAAGGCGAAGTCCGTTTCTCATCTGTGGCACTCTGTCGTAGTTAGACAACTAAGGGTACACCACAGAAGTCCATACCTTTTAATGGAACACTAGTTGTAGACACAAAATCCACTGGCACATTTGCTATGCATTAGTAAGCACACATTGTTTCACAGGGCACATGACTCAACTCTCCAAAGCATTTGTGTTTATATGCACACTCTCAAAACTAGCCACATTACCTGCTCATTAATTAATTTAATAGAGGTTGAATCTACCCACACCTGTGTGCATACACTTAATTTGTTTAGTGTCTTATTATTGCAACTCTAATGAACCGTCTTAGTCAGGATAGACTTATGAAGTGCCTTCAGTGGCAACAGAATAATGGCACTAAGGGGGGGACTCTTTAAATTCCAGTTGTGGCTATGTAAAGATTTGTAGTATTAAGAACAATGTCTCAGCAGGAATAATTTGAACAGTCTGTCAAAATATGCACACAACCTTCTGAGTAGTGGGCTTGCCAGACAGGTTGTTGTATGGGGAAACAAACATACTTTCAGTTTTGACATTTTAAGACTGCGGTTACAAAGGTTTGGTTGAACCAAAACAAATGTAAGCTCTTTGCTCACATTAATGTTACAGTGCTGTTGTATTGATGTTTGCCTTATTGCCAAATGACTAGTTGGAATTAACCATAAACTGCCAGTCAAGATGGGATCTAACAAAGCTGATTGTTTGTGGATGTTGGGCTGTGTGCATTGTGAGACAATGACGTTAGTTTTACGTCTAGGCTGTGTTTCACTTATTTGCCTTTGTGCAGCTTCTTGTTGCTGTAGTTCTATTGGTGATGCAGCTGTCTCAGTTAAATAAAGCAGTCCTTAAACTTTCATATGCCTTGTGGAATTTTTACACTTCTCTTGTTGTATGGTCCTATTTAGGAATGTGATCATGTTGGTCTTTTATTTATTTTTTTAAAACATTGTTTAGTGGACAGTTTCCTGAACAACACAAGGCTTAATCCTTTGTCAAGGATGAGGCTTAGAGGCCAACTGGAGTTCTCTATTGATATACATTTTATATAACATTAAATATCTTTAAGTGTAAAGATGGCAAGTGGACAAATAACCAAGTAAATCAGAACGAAAAGAATAGCTGGGGGCATATATTTAAAGCATTGGATTTAAAGCAGCATTCTTGATGTCGATGCAATTAATCAGTCGCGAACTTGCTCTGTGCTTAGTTCAGGACATTCACTCCGTGACTAAACGGAATCACAGCAGTGAAATAACGGGACACGTTCGTAAGCCTCCCGTCCCCGCCTAAGAGATTCTTCACTGCGCATCCCCGTTGCCCAAATGCGCGCGGCAGAAGCTGTGAACAGTGTCAGCCTTGCACTGTTCGGTGTGAAATTATTTTTAGCGGCTGGTTCGTGTTGCAGGGTGGAAGAGCTCTCCATCTCTTCTACAGGCCAGTGAACACAGTTCTGGGTACGGCCTACGCAACGGACTGCGAGCAGAGCTCTGGGCTAAGGTTTGAAAAAGAAACGGGCAGATAACGGAACGTATCTGCACGCTCCTCGGAGTGAAAGCCTTCAGACAGGGCTTTATCATATCACGGATAACTTGACAACGCCGGATAAGTTGATTTTATTATTTTTTGGTGTTGGCATCCTTAAGGAGATGGCCAGTCCTGCAACGAATCGCGACGGACCGAATTCCACACAGGACGAAACGGAGCCAATCGAACCAAGCCATTCTGAGCCTGCCTGTCAGGAGGCACAGAAATGGATAGAGGTAAGTCAGTAGATCAACTAGACAGTAGGTTTTTTTTTTAGGCGAATGGCCTATTGCACAACGGGAGAACAACACACCGTCAACTGAGGATATAAATACAGCATCAATGCACCGTCACCTGTTGGGGAACACTGCAGTGTCGGATTACTGCGTGACTGAACAATGCGGGACAAGGGTGCGTGGGGTACATTCAACTGTACTGTATGCATAGTCTACTTCTGCTTCCACATCAGTGTGTGTTTGACTAAAGTTCTCACACATGACGCAGGCTACTCGAAATAAAACGGTTCACCGATGCATAGCCGTCCTCAACGCCGACGGGGACTCGTTATTATCACTATAATCTGTCCGATGTTCTCCGTTGTTTACTTGCTAATGTTTAAGGCCACCGGAGAAAAAGGGAAAACCCATTTTCCCCTCGACAAGAGAAACGCCCCCTTTTCAGACGCGAGGGGATTCCGGTTACCATGGTTATGAAATCAGGGCAGTATTCTCGCACGAGATGCTCCAATGAGTAGGTCTCATCAAACCAGATTATTTGTCTGTTGCTGATCATCAGTAATCAAACATGTCAATTCCAATCCCTCCATTAGCATCAGGGGCCTATCAGTTCGTAGGCTACATAATCTTATGTCGTAGTCGTAGTTTCTGCCAGTGGACATGCAATGACCTATTTTTTTTTTTAGATCAAGGCCTAGCTCATAGGCCATCTAATTGCTTTTATATGAAAAGTTTAAGTAAACCAACACCAAGAGGAAGCGCTGCGAGGATCTCATGGTGATAATATTAGAAACACAATGGAGAAAATATGCTTTGGTTTTATAAATTACAGTAAGGCTATAGGTTACACAATTGTCATCACAACATATAGATATGTCATTTAAACATTGACACATACTTAGTATGTGTCACTGTTTAAATTAGACATTTTCCTCATTGTCAGTGAAAGTGTGAACCATTAGATTAAATGAAACAGTCCAGGGCATCAGTTTGCCCTCAAGCAGAGGGACATGATAGTCTGGGTGCTTGATACCCAGCCAAATGGCACTGGGTTCCATCCCTGACCGTGGCAGTTCTATACACATCCTTAAGAGAGATGCTTTGCCCCTGCTCCTTATATACCGGTAATACCCTACTAGTTGCTTCAGATAAATCTGCTAAATGATAAAATTGTAGATAGCAACGTAATGATGTCTTTGTAGGCCTATATGTTATTCATATATAATGTGCTAGTGTGGTGGGGGCATGCTGTTTCATTTAACTTATGCTTTCATATGTTGGTGAGATTTCTATTTTCCTTCATGACAAAGTTCTGATTTCTTACACTCACTTTAGCTCACAACTTGCTATTTCAAAAAAAAAAAGTGTAGTTTATAATGGCCTTCATCTCTCATTCATTTGTCTAACCATTGTAAGATACAGTATCCCACTATCACACACACTGACCAATAAGCCTAAAGGCTCTTTTTCTTTTTGTTAGTGGGTTCTGTTCTGATTAATAGTTATTTCCAGACTGACCAGTCTCAAAGTCTATTTCTAGGAGTTTATTTATGCTCTGACACAAGTGGGGCTTATTTAGGGTTAACCAAGTCACCATACGCCTTCTGTCTCCCTGTGTGTGTGTGTGTGTGTGTGTGTGTGCATTTGCGTGTTTGTAAATTACTTTGCGTTCCATGCCGTGTCTATGCGGCTGTATGCAAAAAGTGTGTTCGCACACCCGCGTGGGTCATTGCACGAAGATTCTTGGGACACACCCAGGTTGGGTGACATTAGTCCCCATGGAAACATAACATGGGTGGCATATCAGGTGTCACTGTATCCAGGGGGCAGTAGAGCAGTAGGCTATCAGCACATGATCAGGAAATTGACCTGGCACATGACGAGGGCTTTCTCAAGCTTACATAGATCAAAGAAATCAGGATGGACCTGTAGAGATAGAATGTGGGGGACAGGGCAAGCGTGTGTGTGCGCACATGTACATACATCCGTGTGCCAGATGTCACAGATGTCCTAGGGAGATTTAAAACATTCGTCCTAGCCAACCAGCAGTGTACATGGAAAAGAGCTAGAATATAAAATGGAGGCAGAGAGAGAGGGAACGTTGGCGTCATGGGTTTTCATGTATCGAATGCTGCGCTAAGCAATGTGAAATAATGATGACACATATCTTAGATATCTTATACACGAGTGACCTTATACGTTTGCGCGAACAGAAGGTAGTTACAGAAATAACTACAATATGACGCAACTGTCTAGAAAGCGCTGGACAGCTGTCCTAGCAACCATGCTATCTGTTAAAACTATAGAAGCAAATTCATTTAATCCAGAAACAATTCGCTAACACCGGTTATTACTCGCATGCACTAATTCATACAAAATAAGCGGCTTATGTACAGAAATATCCTGTGGCCTACTGATAGAAATATATACAGTAGTCTTATCTTTACATTTTCTACAGTAATGTATTTTGGCCTACATCTTCCGCCTGCTCTCTTTGCCCCTACGCCCACCCCGGGGGTTTACATGGTATCTGCCGCTGCCATATGGGGAAGGGGTGGGGGGGTCAGATTACTGGCGACTGCTGCTGAAATTCCCCCAGGGCCTTTGGCTGGGTTTTTATGCAGTTTAGCACGCACACTGGGTGCCCTCACTCTTTCTCTGCTTCCCCCTGTTCCTCTATGTCTCTCTCTCTCTGTCTCTCTTATCACTATCTATCACTTACACACACATGCCATGTGTCTTACACAAACACAAAAGATGTGTAACACTGCCACCTTCCCCTAAATTAACTTTTAAAGGGCAGTATGGAGTCGCCGTGCGCACGAGTGTGTGTGTGTGTGTGTGTGTGTGCGGGCACACTTGCTTTCACCAGTCACTTTGTTTCGGTTTCTCTATTTCATTATATTTTCGCCAATCCCCCTGTCTTTCTCTGCCTGTTCCCTCCTCTCTGCAAGACACACACACAGACAGTAACACACACAGCTACAAATACAGCAGTCATACACCAGTTCGCTACAGCACACTTCTTGGCCCCTAAATTATTCATGACGGCTGTAAATGTTTCAGCAACCTTGTGGACGTGCCCCATGCCAGCATGTGCATTTGTGTATATACAGTACACGCGTGACAACAGTATCATGAAATACTAGTTTAGATGTGGATGGAAAACATCTGGTCGACACTTGTGTATCAGAAAACAATAGGCCGTTTTTCTTTTCTTTCTTTTTCTTTTTTAAACATATATTCAACCAGAAAGGCCTCCTTGGGTCATTTTCGAGAGAATCCATGTCAGTTGAATGCTAAACTTTAAAGACATTTTAACAGACATCCGTGTAGGTGAGAAAGACGGGACGAATTTGAAGAAAGGCTTGGACAGTAGTTCAAAGAAAGCAAAGGGTTTCATGCCCTTTAAATAATAACACATCCGTAAAACAGAGAGAAAGCACGCGTGTGGTTGCCGGGACTGTGGTGATAATCTGTGTTAATCTGGATTAGACGTCTAAACAAGCATCAGTCAAACCTCTCTTCTTTTCCATTCATCTGCTGATTAGATGATGCTGGTTGCACAACAGTAGAACAAAGAACGCAAACTATGTAGTTTGTTTATATATCAGACACTGAATTCTGTGCTGTGTTCTGATAGCTATCAGAGGTTTTAGCATATATAAATTACCACCCCATGCATCTAAAAAGGGGACATGTGTGGGTGCACGTTTTGGAGCGATAGAAGTAGGACATGGCCAGTATGTCATTACCACGAGGTCGCTCTAGTTTGCTTCTTTCTGGGGGAAGGGTGAACTGGGCAGGAGTAGGTTTTCTCCACCAGGGATAGAGTGGAAAGACAATAGCCATAGATTTTACTGACTAGCGTCTTTGTTATCATCTTGACAATGTGACTTTAAAGGCTATTTTTGTGAGGTATTATGTAAGACTTGAATCACTACACCACCTGTACTGAATTATGTGACTGTAGCCTGGTTTTCAGAGATGATACATTAGTGAGTGTCATATTTGGGTCATATGTGACCCTTATTTTATTGATTCACATATACGTCTTTATTGGTAAAAACGTAATGCTTAAATCAAACATGAACACTTTCCCCATCCGCCTCTCTTCTTTTTGCCCTATTTTCTGTTCACCAGAACACTCAGTCTTTCTCTTCAGTCTTTCTCTTCACATACCTGCATAGTTCAGCACACTAACAAAAGAGATGGTTTGCTTTTAAGTTCTGACCTCAGGCTTGGGCAGGTGATGTAACTCTAATGGTAATATTCTGGGACCTATCGCTGTACGGACACTTGCCATTAGAGTGTGGTTCCCTAATCCGTGTCCGGTACAACTGTCTCTTGTGCCTGTCCTCTTTTCCCAGGCCGTAACAGGGAGGAGCTTTGGAGACAAGGATTTTCGCAGCGGGCTGGAGAATGGCATCCTGTTGTGCGAGTAAGTTTGTTGGTGATGTCATTCCTGACAGTTCTAGAAGCCCTGATTCATTTCCATGTAGCCTCTGTTGAGAATAAAGTAATTCAAGGCGGGGCTAATATTGGGCTCTTTAATGCAGGCTGCTGAGTGCTATTAAACCAGGGCTGGTCAAGAAGATCAACAGACTACCCACCCCCATTTCTGGACTGGTATGAAGCAATACATATACAATATATATACATACA
>JAODLI010030562.1:0-19805 GCA_027575585.1 Percopsis omiscomaycus | reverse complement strand
ACACACACACACACACACACACACACACACACACACACACACACACACACACACACACACACACACACACCTCTCTGTACCTTCCCAGTGGTTCAGCCACATTATTACATCATTTAGTGGTCTACAAACACCAGAATCCTCCAACACTCAACCTGTCACTCACACACACACGCGCAAACTCTACTACTTTTCTCAGCATCGCTTCAGACGGGCACAGAAAACCCCAGAGCCTGTGACCCCGCAGTGTGCCCCCTGGTGGCCGACACCAGGTTACACACCCCGGCCGGGTGCGGGCCAGAGCTCTCCGGGTGCGCTGCAGGAAGTTGCGGTTCAGGAGAGGAAAGGAGAGGATATGAGAGGAGAGCAGTACCGCCACGCCAGGCGATCTCAGGTGGTGAGATGGTCGCTTTGAGCATCTTTAAAAAGTGTGTCGTCACGCTTTGGCCTATGGTTTTTCTAACACTAAATCATCTTTACTGTCAACAGTAAGAAACCAGTCCATCCCTATTCCCAAGGAGTTCTTATATCTATATCTATCTATATATATATATAGATAGATATAGATATGTAAATATATCTATATATATATAAGTAAAAAGGGGAAAAGATGAACTCCTCCACTCATGACTCATTTGCTTACAGCGCTTTACCGGGAGGCAGGGGGTTTGTAAAGAGGCAAACACAACTGTCTGTATATACTTGTTGATGTTGCGTTATGCTGCAAAGAAAAGAAACGCGCGTTTATACATCAATGTGGTATGTTTCACAGGTCTGTTTCTCAGTAGTGTTTAACACATATTTATATCTTGCAAACATTACCGTTAGCACGATTGCGCATAGCAAAATGTTTCTTTTGAGCAACCGTGTTTCAGGACAAAGCACTTCTCTTGCAGAAAAATATCTTTCCCCCCCCCCTGTGCATTGGAACATGGTGGTGAATGCGATTGTTGTGTGCGTGTGTTCACTCCAGACCGGGCAGGCCTTTAGCTGTCCACCACTTGGTGAGGAAGAGTAACGGATGAACCGTTGATGAAGGACCCCTGTTTGTCTCGGCCCTTCAGGAAATAGGTGAGCAGCTCTCCTTTTCCCTTCACAAAGATCGGACCTCTTCGCACGAAGCGAAAGCCATAATCCTTCAGGATGCTGTAGCAATCCTCCACCACCTGGGGGCGATACAGACCTTCAGTGTCTACTAAAATGGTTCAGAGAGAACGCACTTCTCTCCTAAACCTCTTGTATTGTAATGTATTTGGGATTATAAATTGCTTTTAATTCAAAACAAAAACAGGAACCATTTCCATTATCATTATTACAAAAAATTATTCATATCACCCTATATCCTATGAATATTTCTATTCAGGTTCACACCAGTGTGGTTCTCTTTCAACAGTATACACTAGAAGTGTGTAGCAGGCAAACCAGCTTCACCTGGATATTTCCCATCACCCCCGTCGACTCCATGCGACTGGCGACGTTCACAGTGTTTCCCCAGATGTCATAATGGGGTTTCCGGGCACCGATCACCCCTGCCAACACTCCCCCCTTATTCAGTCCTGGAGGGAACATGTAGCAGATTTACGTTATTTTGTTTTGGCTTGTTTAATTGCACAATAATACAGTTAAAGTTATAGGAAGGGATAAATTGTGCAGTTAGATAAAAATAAAACTGAACGGGGCTTATTTTATGGGAATATTGCACCCAAATAATTAAAAGAATAAAATAACAAGAATATGAAATTAATAAAAAGGCAGGTGACAAAACACTAAAAGAAATCAAATAAAGTAAAAGCTTGTGACAACACACACACACAAACAGATTAACAGTAACACTGTATGCACTGACCTATGCGGAGCATGAAGTTGTTGAAGGACTGGTAGTTGATGTTCATGAGAGTCACTTTCATGGCGAGGGCGAAGTCGGCCAGGTCCGCCAGATGTTGCCAGCGCTCCCTGTCAGAAACCTCCTCCTTCTGGTGAACACAAACGCAAGACGCCTTTTGTACACCTCCACCACTGTAGTCTCCACCAATAACACCACCTCTCATGTAACACTAGCTCAGAGTGGACGTTGCCTTTTCATGTCAATAAATGTCCATATTTCTGTTTATTCAATGACTGGCTGAGGAATATATACAAAATTATATGTACTATACTAATTTAGCCCCTCATTTACCATTTGCTCACTGTAGGTGTCACCAAAACGAGCTGGGAAGTGGCAGATTGCAGCTTTAAAATAGCCACGAGCAGCTGTTATAATATTAGCGCCCTAGAAGACACACCAACCTTCTGGCAGGCGTAACCGTTGGTTACGTCGGGCGTGACCCCCGACGCCGCCATGTACGTGCTACCAATGGTCTTGATCTTCGTGATGCAGCGGAACTGAGACTCGTCCAGCAGCTGGCCAAGAGAGGTCAAAGGTTAGATTTACTTGTACTGAAAAAGAAGAGAAAAAAAACCCTGGAGCTGTTCTTTTACCAATCATAACCTTGTTTTAATCTTAGGCCGAACAATTATACAAACTATTTAGCATTTTGAATTCTATAGTTCCTGTGGCTCAAATAAACAAAACTTAAAACTTAAATTAAAGTTTAATTCCACGGCAGTTAAAAAAAACTCACTGAAACTTATGACCAAAGGATTCCACCAAATTATATTATATTGAGGTATGGTAACTAACTATAGAGTTGAAGAACTAAAAGTTTGATATTACAATATCAAAATGAATGAATGAAGGATTTGCTAAAATTGGAATTACAAGGTTTTCTCACATGTTGTTTGATAATGTCATTCAGACTTTAACTGACATTTCCAGTTCTCAGCATAGCCTATAGGCACAGTCCTTTAACCTACGCTGCGTTGAATACAAAGAAGCCTGCTTACGCTGTCAAAATCGGAGATGATCTCGTTGAGGAACCTCAAACATTCAATCCCCCCGTTGTTGATGCTCTCCTCGGTGTAGAAGTCGGAGAAGTTGGGGATGGAGGCAAACATGACTCCAATCTCGTTGTACGTTTGGCTGTACAGCTCCTGGAAGAGATCGGATTATGCGAAGGGTGTCAATCTAAACACACAGGGGAGATGTATTGATAATGATGTGTGTGTGTGTGTGTGTTTGTGTGTGTGAGAGACCTCGTCTCTTTTCTTGGAGCCCAGGAAGTGTCGTGCCACGTGTTCGGGCAGCATGTTGGTCACCAGAGCCTCGTTCCAGCGTCTCATCTCATAAACCTTCTCCTTCTGTTCGTGAACCTCGATCTTCCACAGGAACAGAGTGCGAGCCAGCTTCTCCACCTGGAGCACCCAAAAGGATAAAGTTCACCCCAAAACCGGTCTTTGTTCACCCTCATAAAAATAGAAACTCCAGTTAACGAATGTATGTACATTCAAACAAGCTGCAAACAAAACATAATAAACCATAACCGATATACAATGGGGGGAAACAATTACCATCAGCAAACTAGAATTCAAGTGTTTTGTGTCTCCCTTTGTCTGTCATTTAAGTTACTATCCTGCTGTGTCTACAATCATTGTGCTTCTACTGGTGTGAACTGAAGGCTTAAAGGATCTACTGGGCGAGCCGCTTCTTCGCAGCCAGACTGGAAGGATGTTTACTTACGTGGCGGGAGAAGTAATAGAAGCTGACCATCATGATGAATATCATTATAGTCATTGCAAACTTGGAGGGCACCAAGAAGGCTCTGGAAACAAGAAGAATTCCAGAAAATTGTTAAACTCTTAAATATATATTAATTAATATTTAAAGCTAAATGTCGGTCTGGTATCTATCGCAGAGTGAGGTAACACAATGAAAGCCAGTCCATTTCACCTTCTGAGGTATTCTTATGTCCCCCATTAGCCCACAGGCTGTCCATAGCCTCCCTGCAGATTGTCGCCAAAACTACCCAGATTGGACAGTGACTGGAAAGTTATAGACGGTTGGCCTGGTTAAAACCATCCTGGTTCTTCAGCCAGGGGGCGCCCAATCAGAACTGGACCCACGTGGGGATGTTTTCAGAAACACAGGCAGGTCGTCGCAGTCGGCACCAGCTCAAAGTGGCGAGGAGGAACTGGAGACATCAGGGTGGTCCTAACCAGGCTAACGGACCCCCCCACACCCCCACACCCCCACAGACCAGCCCGGCATCCTTCTCACCTGTAGTCCTGGAAACGGGACACGTCGTAGCGGTCGAAAATGTCCCTCCAGCTGTAGATGTTGACGATGCCCGTCGCCACGGTGATGAGGAGCATGAGCGTGAGCTTCACCATGTGGCTGACCTGCACGAGCATGGTGGTGGCCATTAGCGCTAGCACGGCGATGTAGCTGTAGTACTTGGGGTTCTCCAGGCACCCCTCGGCACCCGACCAGGTCTGGGAGGAGGAGGGGGAGGAAGGGGCCGTCGCGGTCCTTCCGGAGGCAGGGAGGCAGCTCAGCTGGACGGGCCAGACACCAGAGACACTGTTAGATCAAATAATTCAGCCCCGAGTCCTTGTTGCCTTACTTGAAAATGTGGTGTATATATATATATATACACACACTGTGTATATATATATATATATACACACACACTGTGTGTATATATATATATATATATATACACACTGTATATATTAATATACTGTATAAGATAGGTCAAGGAGAAGCAAGCACACACAGCATGCCATGGGGAATGGTTCTGAGGAAGAAGAGACCTCCACTGATAGTTATACTGCTGGTATAGAGAGGGGTCTAGGTAGAGAGGGGGCAGTTTACAATCGTAATCAATCAAGACCTCAATCAAGATCAATAGGGGAGACAAGATCAATAGGGGAGACAAGTACAACGCTGACACGCATGGAGGAAGGAGGTTACAATGCTGGGACAGCAGGAGGTAGATCAGGACAGGTCACCAGTCGGTCACCAGACAAGGACACCAGGCGATCATAACATGTTGGTGGAGAGCGTCATTTTATAACGGAAGGAAAAGGTCAAGACAGACACTCTTGACATTCTTGTGGCGCTTTTCCACTGCATAATACCGGCTCGACTCGCCTTCTTTGGGTTTCCATCAGTCAAACGTAGTACTACTGCTACTTATTTGGTATCGCCTCCGTTGAGGTTCCAAGCGTGCTGAGGCGATGCCAAAAGGTGACGTCAAAACACTGACCATTGATTGGGTTAGCTGTGGTAAAGCTGTGGTAAAATCGAGGAGGCGCATACGTTCCTTTGTTTGTTTGCCGACGAAAGGGTTCAGCAAGAGCTGAATGGGGGCAATTTGCATAATAAGAAAGTCTCCCGAGAAAAACTGTTGGCCGGCTACCACACGGCTACCAAAGGACATTCCAACTGTGTAGGGAAAAGGTTCAAATAAAACATAAAAGTGACTACAGCTCTATAAAAAAGGACCACAACAGCAGGAGTGGATCAAACAACGGCGTCGCTATGACGCCCAGCATTATCATCGCCACATGTCCCGAAATTAGCAAAAAATAATCAACCACACCTTAGATCGACTTGTGCCGTGCGCCTTCGCTTTGCGCATTGCCCGGGAAACTAGGGCCCCAAGTGTGACACATGCTGTTCCCCATGTTGATACAGTTTATAGGAAATCCTAAATATGAACCATCTACCCGATATCTACTGATGAAATATGTAAACGCAGCTTGCTCACTATTGCAATGAGGCGAGACTCACCATGTCCACAATGTCCGCCATGGTGAGGATGAAGATGGCTGCCATCGCCCAGGTGTTCCTGGCCCAGCGGGTGTGGTCGATCCATGTGGAGAAAGACACCAGCTTCTTGGGAAAAACCTGACAGGATTGTGACCATCAATTATGATAATACATTTTCAGTTATGTAGACAGGATCTGTCCAATCACAAGGTTCATCTGTTTGCATCTGGGGAAAATATCTCCATTTGAAGTGGAAGGACTTTACTGGCGTAAAACTGGAGCACAGATTGAGGACATTGGGTTTTTCTTTACACGTGCGAATGCATCGACGCTCACGTGTGCTCGTATTAATCCACCATTTGCAGTCCATTAAACTGGTACTGCTCTGCGACAGTGTGACATTCTAACATCGACGGGCACTGATGTATCCCTGGGCAGTATTTACGGCGAGCCTGCGCTTTCATCACGTCAGCGTCTGGCTGACTGTGTGTGCGTTTGCGTATCGGGCAAGAGGTGTTGATCGTTAGGGGCGTCAGAGCCAATCGATTGTGGAAGCTAGCGACACAACTCCAAACGTCAATGCATTTCAATTTCCACTCTTGGCCGATGAGGTCGGCTCAGCGGTGTGGGCAAAAGAACAAGCGGCTGGCTGCCAACTCTGCTAAGCCACCAACCGACACGTAGGCTGGCGTCTAACACATTACGTAACAACAGGGATAATCGCCAGTTTAGAATTATAGTGGACACATAAAACCCCAAGCCTTGTAATTCTAATTATTCCAAAATTCCCCATGAGTGATATGAGAGGATTTAGGATACAATAGCAATAGGGGCCAGACCAGCACTTATCTAGATAAATGAATGGTGTGCGTGCGTGCGTGCGTGCGTGCGTGCGTGCGTGCGTGCGTGCGTGCGTGCGTGCGTGCGTCTCACCCGAGGGAAGATGGCAGCCAGCGAGCACACAGTCAGGACAAGCAAGATGACCTCTCCTACAGCCAGGGTGATGTAGTTGGCGATCAGCCTGCTCCGCCCGACAGAACCAGAGAAGACAAGGGTTGATATGATATGACTTTAACCTCGACTCAAAGGTCAAGACTTTAACCTCGACTCAAAGGTCAAGACTTTAACCTCGACTCAAAGGTCACACAGCATTATAATTCCAGCAATCATTTTTGCATGGGCTATTCACAAGCCCTAACTTGATTGGCTATCTGACTGGGCACGGCAGGAGAGGTCAAAGATGACCGGTTTCACTCCAGAATCTATAGGCTTGATCAATACTACGCGGTCGGCCTTAGAACCGATCGTTGGCAGGGTGTCCGACTTTTCCAATACCGAGTCATTTCGCTTTCTAACCTGGTTGCAAAACAATGGCTTTTCATTTTCCATTTGGGGGTTCAATTTGAAAAAGGAGCCGGGGGAATTTATCTCCCGTGTTCAACGTGGGCCTGCGGAACCCCTTGACACGGGAACTGGGGTTAAACCCTGCACAGTTGAGCTGGACAATGCATGCGGCGGGCTCGTGACACCCACCGGGGGTCGATGAGGGCCTCCATAACGGCTGTGAAGAGGAGAACCACACAGGAGCAGCAGAAAGCCGCTCCGCTCTGTTTCTCCTTCTCCACGGAGTAGCGCGTCTCCAGGTCCGGATCCACGAA
Source organism: Percopsis omiscomaycus (assembly GCA_027575585.1). NCBI lineage: Eukaryota > Metazoa > Chordata > Actinopteri > Percopsiformes > Percopsidae > Percopsis > Percopsis omiscomaycus. Next base: position 12,500 of record JAODLI010030562.1, on the reverse strand, counting down.
GCGCAGGGAGAGCCTGTTGGTGCCCTTACCCTTCAGGCTAACACACACACACACACACACACCTTTGTTGGTTTAACTACTTCGTCTCCTGCATAGCTAAACCAATACACGGTTAGCAGAATAAATAAATAAGTCATTTAAAAGAGTTTAGTAGTATGTGAAGCTATACTTATACTGCAATACTACATTGTGTAATACAACACACGGTTCTGTTCCAGAACTGTTCTTTCAGTTGTAGTAATAATCCATCATTAATCTCTAACAGACAGTACAACATCATACCAATAGTATTATGGGCTTATTCAGTGTTTTTCTACATTGCTTATGGCTGGCAACAGTAAGAGTTCCCTCTCTGAACAATAAAACGCTATATTCTTTTGCTGCGATTAGAGAAGAGGAAGTGGTTTGGAGGGGGTGGTGGTACTCACGCCTGGACCGTTTCTCTCTCCAGCAGCGCCTCGTTCAGGAGTTTGTTCAGTTCCTGTTCGTTCTCCTGGGCGTCGATGACCCGCTCCGCCAGGTCGCGTAGCCGCAGTCTCCGTCTGGGGTTTGGAAACGACGGGTTTACCACCTGAGGCCCAGAGGAGAGGGGGAGAGTGAAACATCTAAACGGTGTCAACAACACACGCTTGCAGAACCACGACAACAAATAAAAGTGGTGGATATTACATCATATTATAACTTTCTGTCTATATTAACAATTTACTGGTCAGTTTTAACAGTTAAATGTTACGAATGTATTTAACAGTTAAATACATTTAAAACAAAATAAAGTTTAGTAGTTACTGTAGACTTGCTTTACACTTTTAACTTCAACCTAGACAATATTTCCTTTTCATGATTAAGATTAGTTTCCTGAGCCAGACTGGAGCTATCTTGCCCCCCTTCCGCCGCCACACGACATCCCAACATCATCATGTGTTACCCTGGTGTCCAGCTCCTCGGGCTCCTCGGGGGTGGTGCATGCAGTGTTCACGCTGCCGTTGCACTCTTTGGTGTTAATTAGCAGTGGAGAGTTCCCATTGGACGAAGTCACAGACAGCTTCTGAGGGAGAATATGAAGCGGGAAGTAGAGAACCAATCAACACTCAAGGTCTGCCGTGTCGTTTCAATGCTTCGGTCCACAACAGTATAAGCAGTGCATCAACTTTGAGAACTGGTGGGCTAGTATCAAACATTTCAACCCATGACTACCCAAAAGAAGCGATTCACACCCTGGAGGGGGTCCGGGGCTCTGAACAGAACAACAAAACACTATCAAAAAATAACATAAGATAATATACACACACACACTAGGGCTGGGTATTAGCAAGGACCTCACGATATGATACGATACGATACATGGGTCACATTAAGATTCGTATCACGATACATTGCGATACGCGATATTGCAATACTCAACATGAGAAATAATACAGCTGAAAACACAACTTGCTGTGTACCACCTGGGTAGTCTAATATGTACATCACAATATATGGATTGTGATGAGTATATACGAGTTGGTATAATATATGAGTTGGCCTACCTGTAAGCATCCTTGAGCAAGATGCCTAACCCCTACCTGCTCCATGTAATAGCACCATGTAATTGTAAGTCGCTTTGGAGAAAAGCGTCTGCTAAATGCCAAAATTGTAAATTGTAGAAATTGTAAAAATTGTACATATGGATAACTCAGCAGAGAAATTGAGTGAAAACTATTTAATTTTAAATCCTATAAAACATGAATAATAAACATGAATAACGCAAAAGCTTTTATTTCCTGACCTCGCCTCCGAGAACCAACCACTGGACCCAGCAGACACTCACCACTCCGTTGATGCCGTTCTTTGCCACGGAGCCCTTGGGCACGACCACCAGATAGGTGTCAATGCCACGCTCCTTCAGGTAGTCGCAGCGATCGCCCCCGTTCCCTGGCTCCACGTCAAACTCTCCGTGGAGACACTCCAGGGTGCTCTGGGAGATATGGACACGCCTGCACCCGGGACACAGAGGTCAGAGGTCAGAGGATGCAATGTCAGCCGAGAGTTTTGCCAAAGGAATGGCTGAAGTGTCTTGTTCCTAGCCTGGGCGTTCCCATGTCTTTGCGTGGTGCAATAGGTGGTGTAAAGAACCAAATATTGCACGTACGTCAGATGGTGAATTGGCAGAAGAGACCATCTTAACACTTGCAAGATTCCTTCCTTCAGTGTAATGTAACACTTATCTTTAGTAAGAACTCTCAACCTTTGAATGAGGAAGTAGATTGATGCGACCTTAGATGTACATTAATCATTATATTGTGTATTATTACATAGGATGCACACAAACAGCAAGTCTGTCCCACATTCAATTTTATGAGTGGGAGGAGGAAATATTTTAAACCTGATATCCCAATACCTATGGCTATTGCCATAAAAAATGGCTGAAGAATGATGGCTTCCTAATCTGTCAAAATGTCATTATATCAAAATGTCTGTATATGCTCAATCAGATTACTGTTGGTTATCTAGGCTGCAGGAGATAGAATTCCCGGTACAGTCTAGTTCCACAAATATAAAAATAAGAACAGACTGTGGTTGTGTAATGTAAGCCGCCTCAGTTTAAATAAACAAATGTGTTATTGTTCTGTGAGCATGACAACCAGCACATGGTTCCATCAAAGTTCTCTCCCTGAATAAATGAATCTATACACAGAGAGGTTCCTCTGTATTCTACAGGCTATTTTAGAAAATTAACAGGAACCAAAACAGCGACAGATATCCTCCCAAGCAAAGCCACTGTATTTTCTAGTTTTATTATGGCGTAAACTATAAACTTTCTCTCTCCTACTAATAGTAACTAAGTAGTAGGGCTGGGTAAGGACCTCACGATACATATCCCGATACAAGGGTCCCGATACGATTATATCACGATACATTGCGATATATTGTGATATTCCACGTAGTTCACTGAAAATGTAAAAAGAAATACGACACATCGACTTCATATTTTGAAGGAGCTGCTGTAATTCTGTCAGCTGCGTCTGTCATGTTGCATCCACTCTACCAGAAATGGGGGCCGTCAATTCTAGACAACTAGCCATACTGCGACATCTAGTAGTTGTAGTTCACACACCGTTTAAAAACGAGAATCTTTACAATCTTTACAAAAATATATTTTTTTTAAAGACACATTTTTGAGCTGGAAATCGATGTAGTATATCGCGAAAATAAATTTCGCGATATATTGCTGTAGCGATTTTTTAACACAGCCCTACTAAGTAGTAAGTGATCAATTCTAAACTAAAATGCTTGAGCCCATGGGGGTGTTTATACAAGTGCTCATCCTCTCTAATGGAACAACTGCTTTCTGGAAAAGTCACACCCACACCACGACTATGAGAACTGCAAATGGAAAAGGCTTTCATGAATGTGCAGTAGGCTGAACCATTATTGTATTGCGAGCTTACTTATTAACACAGAGCAGCAGAAGGACATTGAGTCATTACCCAGGTATTCCACCGGCTTCCATCTTGTTTGCCACAGTGACGTCAGTGGACCAGACATCGTACTGCCAGCGCTTCTGTCCCAGCACCCCCCCAAGGACGGTACCGCTGTGGAGCCCCACACGCATGTCCACGTCTGTCTGGGTTTTCTCGCGGACGTACCTGTTAGCAAAAAATAAAAAAAACTCAAAGAACTACAAATCCCAGCCTCTGTCCTAATTGACAGCTCCAACCACAAGTCTGGCAGCTATGAGTGTTTTAATGAATGTCTCCCATTTCCTGTTTTTATATTTTATGGTAAGTACTTGTATTTCTTGTATTAGAAAAGTGCTCTAGAAATATATTAACATATATTAACATATAAAAACATATTACCGAAATACAGTTATGATTCATATCTTTAATAAATAAAAAGCAAATTATTGAATGAGTCTCTCCCCACTCACGATATTGCCTCCACCATGGCCAGGCCCATCATGATGGAACAGGCTGCGTGATCTTCCCTGTAGTCCGGCAGACCACAGATACAGTAGTAACAGTCCCCCAGGATCTTGATCCTGAGCTGGTGATATTTCTGACAGGGGAAACACACATCCCACAACAACACAACCAGGTTGTCAATTCAAATCAAACGGTATTGTCATGTACATAGAGGAAACAGTCCTGTCACACTGTCACAGTCTGTTCTTTTTCTGCGAATCCTCCCAGCAACATCAGACCTCAATTAAAAACACCATAATACAAACACGAGACATAAATAACAAACGTGAAAGAAATATATGTATGTGCAAAAGTACATACAGCCATGGAAAAAATTTAAAGACCACTGCATTTCAAAAATATATAATAATATAAATATAAAAAAAAATATATTAAATATAAAAAATAATAATATATATATACACACACGAGTATAAATATAAATAATGAGAGAGATACATATTTCCTCATTTAATTAAATTATTGCACCTCTCAAGATCAGAGGGCAGTCTGCAGTGTTTTGGGGGGAGGGCAGTGGGTGAGTGTCATTCACAAGCATGATGGCCTGTGGATAAAAACTGTTTCTCAGTCTTGTTGTCCTTGCTTTCACACTCCTCTAGCCCTTACACAAGCTTCGTAATCCCACTTCCTCCGCAAGATGACATTTTAAAAACAGCACAGGAACGGCAACGAGTATTTCAGGACGGGATATGGTACTCTATTCGTGTTTTGGTCGTTCTTGGGGTTCAATCCCCAAGTATCTACCTTCTCCTCAATACTTGTAATTGTATTCGGTATATAAAGTCCCTGTCTGTAATAGTAATATAGACAGGGTATGATCAAATGCATTATAGTACTACACTGGGATGTCTGAATCCTTGAGTGTGCGCTGTAAAGTGACTACTCATGCGAATTAGCAATTATAGCAAATGATGAACGTGAAAATAATATTTTAATTTCCAAGTCCACGTCACATAACCCATTATGAAACGTTGCATATGTATGGGCACGTGTTGGCGAAGATCAAAAGACAACAGAACAGACAACAGACTTACGGCGGCCAGCTTGTCGAAGCGTGCGAACAGCTCATTGAGAAGTTTGACGAGCTCCTGAGCGCTGCAGGATGAAGACAGCTGGGTGAAACCCACAATGTCTGCAAACAAAATACTAGAGAGAGACACAAACAAACCAACCCTTCAGTACGTTCAGCTGTCAAGGCAAAGCCTATCTCCAAAATGTCAAAATGTTTTCAGGAGGCCTGTGAACGCAGTTTTGATAATGTACAAGGTGTTTTAGTCCTGGTTTCCTGGTCCTGTTTTTTTTGGAGATGCAAGGTTTTCCTCCAGCATTAACAAAAGTGTCATCCTATTAGTGCGTGAAGCCGTGCTCTGCGTTACCTGACGTTCTCGTGTCTGTACATGTACATGGTGTTAAACTGCTGCATCTCCTTCTGGCTGGCCTCTTTCTTCATGTCATGCAGCATCTCATCGGCGATGTGCTTCGGAAGAATGGACAACAGGAGGCGCTCCTGAGGAGGACAGAGAGCCACGACCCGTCTGTCAATCAGACAAATCTTAAGGCCGTGTCTGAATCCTCTACGTTACATAATGGTATACAATTTGATTAAGTATATTGTAGTATGCAAGTTTAGGATGCTAACGACATCGGTATCTGTACTAGAGAATCGGGAATTTCCAATATAGTCTTTTTTAACCCAATAGTTGTTAATCTAATGTTTTTATGCTTTGGTCATTTTAGCAGAGGCTTTTATCTAAAGCGACCCTAGTACAATTACAAGTATTGAGGGGCAGATGGGGGTTAGTGGGTTATCTTGCTCAATTGTTTTGATGATTAGGCCACATTTATTGAAATAAATTCCCCTAGAATACAATACTGCCTTGACATTTTAGGAACATTGCGCACGGGAAAATACAAACACAAACAGGTTAAAAAGGCAACAGTGGTTTGTGACCTGGAAAAGGGTCGAAGGCACTTGCGCCAAAGGGCCCTTGAGCTTGGTTTATTAATACTGAAGTCAGTCCTCTCTGTGGCCTATTGTATGGTTTCCATGGACCCTTGACCGAGAGGCTTTATTAGAATAAGAGGCGGATCAATAGCACACTGGAGAGACAGCGCTGTAGAAATCGTTAACGTTCTTTCTAGGGAGCGTTGTTTACGCGCGCTGGAGGGCCTCAAACTGTCAATCAACAGACAGAGGGACAGGGAGAGAGGGAGAGAGAGAGAGAGATCTTGCTCTCAGTGACCCAGCCAACGTAACGCCTCACCATCAAACACTACAGTGTCAAACAAAACCGCAGTCCTGAGTAAACACACTCACACACGCACACCTGACATGGGCCTTTTGTACACACGCCTTTAGCACACACACACACACACATTAGTCCTGGTAGTGCAGGGAGGAAAATAGCATTCTTATTCTCAAAACAGGGAGAGAGAGAGAGAGAGAGAGAGAGAGGGGGGGGGAGAGAGAGAGAGAGAGAAATGGGTGCGCAAGTCAGCACTGTGATTACAGCTGACACTGTCTCAGGAGGTTGGTTACCATGGTAACCTGCAGCGACCGGATGCTCCTTGATTGGCTGGCGGCCCTCGTCTCCCAGCAGTCAGTGCTCCTCCATTAGTATTCTGGGAGTTTCTCTTCTCGTGGTCTTATCAGCCCCCCCCCCCAACCTATGCTTATTCTCCTTAAATCACTCTGTTCTATTCCCTCTTTTATTTGGCCTTTTTTATCTCTCTCCTGCTCTCTGCAGTTCTGTCTGTCTGTTCCATAAATAGTAGCAATCACAAATGCCCAGTGGCCACAGCTGTGTGTGTGTGTGTGTGTGTGCTAACACAGTGCTAACTCACACATAGGTTCACACAAACTAAAACACACAGACACACACACAGACGTTACTTCCTTCCATTCCCCTGAACCTGAGCGTCGGACACTAAAACAATCAGGTGGATGTGTTTGAGGAAGTGTGCCTCCTGGGAACCCGAGCTGAAGTGAAAGTCAGTCCAAACAAGCAACTGTTATTTATCAGTCTCTCTCTCTCTCTCTCTCTCTCTCTCTCTCTCGATAAATGTGCGGTGGATGTTGACGCAGAAGAGTGAAAGTAAAAGTTTTCTGCTCCTCACCTGTTGCTGGCTCTGCTCCTCCAGGTTCAGTTTGACCTCCAGGGACTGCCTGGCCTCCAGGAAGGCTTTGCGGTGCTTACGGTCAGCCATGTAATACGACATGACCCCCACAGTGATGGCACATACGTAGATCACAATGTTGGCCAGCAACTACACACACACACACACACACACACACACACACACACGGTCAGTGTGCCTCCTAGCTATGTAACAGACCGAGGCGTCTCTCTATTAACGCCATTCGAAAGAGTCCCAGTTCATTCGACCATGCGGGACGTCAATAATCGACTGAACTCCCTCGGCGAGAGCCACCCTGTGTCCTCATATACATGCTATCCATCATGTTCCTCATACCTTCCACACAACCCTCCTTCCAGGATCGTCGCTGGCGTTGCCCATTCCCTACATACCCACACACAGACGCCGGGGTGTCGCGCCAACGGTCTACAGTTCTCCCTTCAAATCAACCCCCCCCCGCCGCCCCATTCCTTCTCCACATAAACCTACGCACCAGCTATCATTGACTATTACATCCTAATCCTCCATCCATCTCGTATTTCTCCCTCCACACATTCCATGCCAACCACGTACACACCCTCAACGCCACTTGAAACTAGCGGCTGCTGTGTGGGGCGAATATCTCTGCCAAGGCTGACCAAATAAAACAAACATAATACCGTATGCATGTACAATATTATACATATAATTATAATATACAATATAATAACTTCAAAACGTCACTGGAGTCCTGATCGCCCCCCCAAATCTAATGGAAACAGCCATTCGCATTTGTCCATCATCCGTCCAAGTGCCCCCGCCTGCCAGCTGCTCCGTCCCACCCCCGCCTCACCCCGCCTCACCTGCCTCCCCAGCACCGCTCCCTGGATCTCCTCCTGCTGCTGCTGGGCGATGGTGACCCCCAGCACCAGGGTGTGGACCCCGCAGGACACGGCCGTGATCAGCACGATGGGCGTCAGCCTGAGGGGAAGGGTGAGGAAGAAGGAGAAGCTGAAGAAGGCCTGCCAGCCCACCGTGTCGCTGGCCTGGTGGAAGCGGGCGTAGCTCAGCCCCAGGTAGCAGAAGATCTGCGCCACGATGAGCACCCACAGGGCGTAGGGCACCACCCGGCGGGAGACGCGGTCGGGCAGGAGGCCGTAGCGACACAGGACGTAGAGGAGCGCGTCCGCCGCCAGCCCCACGCACGCCACCACCACGGAGGCCAGCTTGTCGCCGGTGTAGACCACCGCGCACATGACCACCACGTAGCTGTCGAAGAGGGCCGCGAACACCACCAGCACCAGCAGGGTCTCGTGGCGCTGCCGCCTGAAGTAGGTCTGGTACAGGTTCTCCAGGGACTCGGGCGCGAAGGTCAGCCGCATGAAGCGCGGCAGGCAGAGGCAGCACCCCGAGCTCCGCACGGTGACCTCGTGCGTCCGGCCAACCGCCTGGCCCGGGTCGGACGGCAGGGTCACCGAGCAGTCGGCGGAATATTCCGCCGAGTACTCCGGCTCGGAGAAGGCCCGGTTCCGAGGCATGGCGAGCACAATTTAAAAAAAAAAAACCTCCTTTGTGTGTGTGTGTGTGTGTGGTTCTACAGGGGAGTAGAAGGAATACTGTGGCCACCTTCAGGCCTCCACCCGGTCCTTCAGGCCTGCAGTCGCACCAGCCGTTTGCCCCCCCCGAGGAGCCACCACCGCGGAGTGAATCGCGAGCTGTGTCTCGATTGTCAGGCCCCCGTTTTGGCTGAGAGACGTCCTCTTACATGACTGTGTTTTCACTAGATAAATAGCAGTCAGTTGACTCAGTAGGGTGTCACATGCACAGATCACATACGCCTACTCTTCAGTGACAAAGTGAAGCACAAATACGGTTTTCATTTCCTCCTTTAAAAAAAAAAAAGGGCCTTCGGCGGCGTTGTTCCCACTCTGCGCCCCTGATGTCGGGGGGTCGGCGGGGCAGCGCTCTACGGGTGGAGATCTTGCAGCACGTTTACATGCAGAAGGCCCCCTCGCTCGCCTTCATTTTTCTGGGCGCCATGGTCCATAGTCACACCTGGTATTGGCCTGGGAAGGGGGGAAACGCAGAAATGGATTTAGATCCGGTGCACAATGAACAGGCAACACAGGGCAGTTTTTAGCATGGCACATCCCCAAATAGCAGCTCAAACATTAATATAGGCCGACTATTTATCCGTGAGTGGCTGCTGCTGGCCTACAAGTAGGGTTCTGTTGCCTGCCTACATGTTGCGCTTCATTGGGACAAGGAGAAGCACAAGTTTAAACTAAATCAAATGGCAGAAATTACATTAATGACGATACAGGCGACGTAGGATGTCGCCATAACAGTCAGAAGCCTGGAGAATTTCTAAATCGACACACAGCATGCAGTTAAATGAAAACAACTAAAGCCAGTAGTCTCATGTAGGATATATGCAAATACATCTGTTCACACGGATGGTGTTGCATTTGGAAGCGACGGAAGCGTGCGCCAGTGTCTTATTAAATGCCACAATGACACTGACTAAATATGGTGTTCAAAATGTATCCATTTGTTGATTTTCATCAACATGTTCGGGTTCACATCCAGTCCTTCCCGTGTTCCTCTTGACGACAGTAACCCGAGGTTGTCCACCAGATGCTGCGAAAATAATCTGCATTTTGATGCATCAGCTCACCTATAAAGCCACTTTCCTTCACCCTTGGATCGGATTCCATTGGGAGAGACGCGGATGTCACCGGCGCGTTTAAATCTAGTTAGTTCGTGTATAAATAATACAGGTTAATGTTGCAGGGAAAGAAAAACAGCGTCTCGACGAGGTTCCCCCACCGCTCTCTTGCTTCTCGCCTACCGCAACAGCAGTCAGCCGAGCCCTGCCTGAACCCCGGCCTCCCTCCATCCAAACCCCGCCCCCGACCTCCAAATAAGGATCTACCGACAAAATCATCGCGCCCGCCCGCACACACACACACACACACACACACACACACACACACACACACACACACACACACACACACACACACACACACACGCACAGATAAACTAAATGTATGATCAAGTATAAGTATTATGGCTCATTTATATTTATTTTCGCAACCTCTCTGGATAAGGACAAGCTACGACTGGTACGGGTTGAATAAGAACATTACGATCTTTGTATTGCACAAAACGTTAATTGTGGCCTATCCGAGAGGATGTGGTCATAGATTTGTATAGTGTGATGCGCGTGCCTGCTAATGTTGTAACTTGCACGGGAGTTTTAGGTCCATGATCAATGGCTGTGATAGAGAACGTAGGCTTCGATCGATTGTTCCACTGAAACACTGCATTGAATGTGATCGATACTGGCTATCAACAGAAAATAATTCATCATAACATTCCGGATTCAATGGCCAAATTAATAATCTCCCCTCTGTGATATGAGACACACAACGAAACATTAACGTGTTTTAGTTGATGAAATGTCCGGCTTTTTTCAAGTGAATAGAAACCGATTAAGGCTGAATTAGCTATATAGTTGGATTTAGTGGACGATATATTCTGATGGGAAATCTAGCCATGGAGATGACAATACCGCAATTAAGATGTACACTATTTCCAAGGACGTGTGATGACTTAAACAATAAATAAAGTTAAACAATAAATAACATAATGCTGCACGCTATGACTGCACGCCAACGCTGTAACAGCTGGGTTACTTTAAAGCAATGTAATTATGTACATTTGCACATTATTCTGCATCCTTTCAAGGGTTATCAGTCGGCTACCAGGCGTATCAGCAAAGTAAGACGTAAAGATCTTATGTGCTAGGATCTGCTCTGATTTAAAAAATAAATAATTATATTTCGACGTAACGCACGTAGGATTACGTCCTTGACGTCATGAAGCCGGGTACGTTGGGTACGCTGCTGACGTGTAGGAAGGGAAGTGGCTGCAGTAGCTAGGTACTAGCTGGTATCTTGTATTTTTCGTTAAATCTCGGCTCTGACAGAACACAATGGGACCGTGTGGTTTATCACTGAGCTGGTAAAATAAAAACACAAGACAAACCAGGTATGAAATCGCTTGTCATGTCGCTAGCTGACATCCGGACGGAGCTAACGTTAATCGTATTGTTGTGTTAGCTCCAGTTAGCATCAGCTAACACATGAAGACACAGTCATTTGTATACATGAAGATACAGTCCTTTGTATGAGATCACATAACATATATTATAAGTGTATGGCAGAATAATGACTTCTCATTACTGCATGTCCATTGACATGTTCTTGTTATTGTCCTATGGCGGCTATATTGATAGCAATATGGGTGTCATCATTACTCAGCAACTCAACAAAGTGAGTGCCGGATATTTGGCGACGAAATATCTTTAACAAACTTAAAGAGGCAAGGCTAGCTCGGCGTTATGCTAGCATATGACTGAGACCTGACCCCCTAGAATGACACCCATGGCTGCCACTGGCCTATTGTGCTTTGTTGTTATTGTGGCACTATTAAGTTAACAAACAAGCAAAGTAGCGAACCATAAAGCTCCAAACCAAAATGAGTGAGATACATTTCCATGTAGTTTGTTTGTTCAGCTGTCATCTATGAATTTGCATGAAGCCGGTTCTCGCACTTGCATAATGTTTTTTATTCAATTTTTTACTCTACCCCTGTAGTGCTTCTGAATCTACTGACTACTTCCTCTCGCCACACGAGTGTGTTTGCAGTAAAGCTTATGAAGAACCCATAGTTGTCAGCTGTGCAATCATGGGGAAGCGGAAGGTGCCAGATCTCTACAGAGCCCCCTTTCCCCTCTACACGGTCAAGGTAGACCCTAAAACGGGACTGGTGATCACTGCAGGAGGAGGAGGCGCTTCTAAAACGGGCATTAAAAATGCAGTGGTGAGCGCACACACAAATGTGTCTTCCAACCAGTGTTCTTCTTCTACGTTTCATATTTGTTACGGGAGGCGCCTCGATCTCACGCGGCATCCGTTTGTTTTTAGCACTTCCTGGCCTTACAGTTGGTTGGAGACCACCAGTACAGTGCCACGCTGCTTCACTCTCACGACACGGACCCCCACGCCATCATGAACATGGCGATAGGAGAAGGTGTCATCGCGGCAGGGCAGGACGGCACCTGTAGCCTGCTGCACTTTAAACAGAGCCAGCAGAAGGAGGCCCGCAAGGCTGCCGCTGCTGCCAAAGACGGTAAGAAAAAAAAAAAAAAACAGCCACAGCTTCGCAAGAAAGCTCAAATATTTCTGGTGATGTCGCCCCTCCTGCGCAAATGCAGTCTTTGGTGTGTAGGATCTAATATCATGACATGATTCCATGTAGTTTACGCGTGCATTACAGTTACAGTTACATCATTTAGCAGACGCTTTTATCCAAAGCGACTTACAATTACATTGTTCTATTACATGGAGC
>JAODLI010030551.1:0-19813 GCA_027575585.1 Percopsis omiscomaycus | reverse complement strand
TATATATGTATGTATATGTGTGTGTGTGTGTGTGTGTGTATATATATATATATATATATATATATATATATATATATACACACACACTCCCCCCCTCCCCCACACACTTTTTTGTTGTGTCTATCATCCAGAGACATAGTGGGGTTGGAAGCGGGATTTTGGAAAGGGTGTGGGGAAAACAACAAAAAGGTGAGCATTGTGCACTCAAAAATGTATGTATTTTCCCTAACTGAAAAAATTCAGCATGAAAATTGTATTTATTCTATATATATTCTTGATCATGGACTGTAATCAGGGTGGTGTGCAGCTGATTCACACACCTGCGAGTCATTTTGAACTGTGTATTTAAATTATTCGCATTCGTGTTTTGCTTTTGGCCATGCTGCCAATCTGTTTTTGAATAGTCTACTCTCTCTCTGCCATACGTATTACAGCTATTAGACTTTTTAACCAAGTTTGAATTCTCTGGCATTCTCTTTCAGTTAGAATTTAACCACTTATGTCAACTTTAATGGTAAATAAATATTGCTGTAGCAGCTAGGGATTAAATAGTAAAGATCCCACTGCAATAGGCTTAAAAAATTAATCAAAGCCTGCATCAAGAAAAAATGTGCTTCCAGAACTGAGAGAATCTCGCTTGCGAGATAAAATAAATAAAATATTGATTGTGTTACTACTTGGGGTCATGACTCTGTGCTTCTATAACTGCATCACTATACTATATAATTCTAAGCAAGAGGCCTAGCATCCAAAGTCATCTACCTCATACAAGGCTCCGCAACTCTTCATGTGTCTGCTACTGTAAATGGAGTTCTTATAAAACATACTTCCTATTTTAGGTACAAGCAAAACTGGAAAAAACAAAACAATGGCCTCCAGACATGAAAGCGGTGTTAACAGCTGTTTTGAAAGGAGAGTACATTTACACCCCTAGTACGAATCTGCATCAAACATCAATAACAATGTATACAATGTAAATATATATATATATACAGTACAGGCCAAAAGTTTGTATATACATTATGTATTATAGTTCAAGATGGTTGCCATAGTAACCTGCAGTAAGGACCACTTCAAGCCTGAATAACAGACATAGAGGGTCAGGCATACATTCTTTAAAACTTTCCAATCCAAGGATCACTCCACAAGACTCATGTTTCTATGTTGTGTAATATTGTGATTATTAAATGAATAGCCTAGATTTGGTGCAGCAGAACTAACCCGTGTTGCACATCTCATCCGTGTGTTACTAAAAATTGGGGTATGAATGGCATACCTGTTGCATGTAAAAGTGTGTTATTTGTAAGCTAAATCATGAGACAGGTTTGACTTTGGTCAAATTGAACCGTTTTGTATCCTTCATTTAATCATCCATTGTACTACTGTTGTTGTATTAGCTTGGTCTTAGTTCATTGGGGAGACATTTCTGGCACGACAGTGGTTTGACCAAACAGCACTGTGCAATTTAATTAAATGTATTTATTTTTTATATTTATTTATTTTTGACTGGGCTAGATTTTGTTTTTCCAGGAAATCTAGATGTTTATATATTTGCCATTTTGTTTCAGATATCCAAAAAGCTCCATGATTTTGATGAAATGTGAATTGTAGAGGCGGATTATTGATTTTCAGAGATGAAAAAAATTGCAGAGATGGTGAGTGAGAGTTGCAGAGACTGAAAAGATTTGCTGAGATGGAATTTGGAGGTTGTGATAGGTAAAGTGAATTGAGAAACGTGGGTGGCAGGGTCAGACTATGAATGTGTAAATATTGTTAAAAAGGCTTTGTGTTACTGTGGCAGCATTATTATGTGTGTGTACTGTATATATAATTTATGAGGGGAAGTAAATATAATTCAAAACTGACTTGCATCATGCTCCCCTTCCAGATCCCCCATCTTGTCTTCATATTTCTATGTAACATTAATGTAATTGCACAGGCCTTTATCAATGATGGATCATCTTCCTTTTAAGTAGTGTCACTTTGGCTAAACATGACAGTTGGAACCGCATGGTAACAACTGGGTTGACATACTACAACCCACACATATTAGGTGCTTGAGATCCACCTCGCCTTTGAATGTAGACAAGACTAGACGGTCACTGTTGGGAGGAGTTAAAAACCTGCTATGAAGTCGGGACAGTTTCCACTTCCCGTTGAGACCTTGCTGACTATGTAAGCAATGGCATTCATGTTCTTTATATACTCAAAACTTAGAGGAATTTACTATTTATGGTAAAGGCCATTAAAGGAGATATGATATCACTAAATGCAGCCTAAGCTATGTTACACAACATACAATGATGACCTAAAACACATGTAAACAACAGGGCAGATGAACAAAGGGCACAATTCCTTTGGCTCCAGAGTTGTAAATACCATTGCCCTTTTTGACCAAGACAGAAGTGTTGTAAATTGTGTTGTGTCTTTTGGTAAACAGCAGAAGACTTGGGCTGGGGCTGACCAGCAAAGAAGCATTACAGACAGGGAATCTAGTGGTTGAACACACATAAAACTATTTTATCCTTTAATCCTGTGTTCCCTCCTGCTGTCTTTGATCCAAGAATTGGTATTCCAAATATATAACTCAGCCCAACAAATATATGTTTTCATAAGCTCTGGAATATTTAAATGATCATATTTCTTTGCTTTGCTTCAGAGCCAATGAGCACTGAGCTATAACGTCAGCAAGTGCACTGAGCTCAAACATGGCTATTGTCTGGGTTGAGCTAGACATCTCTCTGGCCAGCCTTAGTTTGCCTCAACCTCATTGGTTATTGGTTTATGATCCCATTATATTCTAGTCACCCTGGAGACCTTGTGGTTCTCCTCTTATGCAAGGCATACCAATGGGTTTCTACTCTCTCATCTCTCTCATCTCAGTGGTTTCTTCAGTCCTCCAATAAGTTTACTGAAACGTTATCTTTGTCCATTCGATCAGTCGGTTTATTTTCAGCTGAAGGTGAATCTGTTGTGGTTTCGTTTTCTTGACGTGTTTGTCTACGGCTAGAGAGTTACTGTATGAGTGTCCCAATTAGGTGTTGTTTGTTGCACTTTTATTATGTATTAGTCATGTTTGTTTCTTGTTTTGGTCTTATTTTGTATTCATGCACTTTGTTTTACTGTCTCCACTTCTGTTCCCTGTGTCACTGTTCCTGCATCTTGTGTAATTTCCTGGTTCTTTGGAAATTGTGTCAGTGGTCCCATCCATTTCTGTTCACCTCGTTTACCTAGGTCAATGTCTGTATTGATTGTTTTCACCTGTGTCCTCCTCATATTACTACATGGCTTGGTCTTAGTTCCTCATATTAATACATATTTTCAAGTGTTGTGCATTTGGGTTCAGTCCTCTATAGCATCCTAATTTTCATATCCTCACTGAACCCTTGCTTGCAACGCTAAATGCCATCGTAAGATTACATGGTGAACTTTGAACCTGTTATTTGTTGTATTAACTTGATGAGTATGTTGATTCATAAATATCATTTGTCATAATATATTATTTTCTAATGTTGTTTCTCTGTGTGTGTGTGTGTGTGTGTGTGTGTGTGTGTGTGTGTGTGTGTGTCAGACATACATGGGAATTTTACCCAGCTGTTGTCAACACCAGTTCATGGTGTGTTTAATAAAACCCAAGCAGTCCAGCATCTTAGCACTGTTTGTTGTGCTAATGGTTTTTTAAGCGGCTGACGGCTGCCCCGACGTGCCTGTCATATAATCAGGTCCTATTAATGCAGGATTCCTCACGTTATCTCTAGTAATTAGCCTCAACAATAACAACGTCCCCTCGGAGTGCTACAGATTTATCATAGAGGTCAGCTCTGTGTGTGTGTGTGTGTGTGGGTGTGTGTGTAATACCAGTGAATTTAATGGGTGATAGAATGTGATACAAAGACCAATATTTATCCACTTAAAAATTACAAATATATTTTTTGAGTACAAGGCAGAAACCGGCGTTTTTGGTTTCCTCCCCTGATTTCTGTTAAAAGATGACACAATCCTTGTTTTCTATTGCATGTATGCAGTTTATTTTGCTGATGGAAAACTGAATAATAGAATAAATATTTTCTTATCAGTGTTTGTCTGCTTGTTTTTCTGATAATATGGTATCTTTGTCTATATTGATGCTAGAAGTTAGAAACTATAAGCTACAATTGATCTTCCCCTCAGTCAGAAAATGAATAAAACACTCCCCAATATGCTCATATCTCTACTTGATACCGTATCGCAACCTTAATGAGCTTTGGATCAAAAGAGAAGAACCATACTTATACATTCAGAGCCTTAAGCTCCAGTTCCCAGGCACTGTATTAACAGGCCGTATCCCGAAGGGGGTGCTCTAGTCCGATCCCAGTCATTGCCAAAGGCACCACACATTTACATTTACATTTACAGCATTTAGCAGACGCCTTTATCCAAAGCGACCTACAATTATTACACTTGTCCACAGTTGAACTGGTTAACCACCAGTATTTTCAAGCAAATAACATTATCCTAGAATAAGGACAGCATAATGTAACAAGGTTACTTCACCTATGTATTTGCACAACATTACTCGAAAGTTATCATTCACTCCTCAAAACAGTCAATAATTGCAATAATCGAAAGTTATCATCACTCTTCAAACAGTCAGTAAGTGCTAACTGCAAAGTGCTTAATATTCTTAGAGCTGATCAGAGTAGAAAGAAGGAATTTTATATATATATATTTTTTTTTTTAAAGGGAGGAAAGAATGGATAGAATAAGGATTGTTAGTGGGCTTAGTGCTCTGAGGTAGAAAGATCGGTGGCCAAGGTACCGAGATGGAATTTGGAAAATGTGGGTTTTGAGTCTCTTGAGGAAGATTGGTAGTGATTCTGCTGTTCTGACCGCTGCAGGAAGCTCATTCCACCATTGCGGTGCCAGGACAGAGAAGAGTCTGGACTGGGCTGAGCGACTCTTACGTCCTCGTAGCGACAGAGGTGCCAGCCTGCCAGCCAAGGTGGTAGATCTTAGTGCTCTGGTTGGGGCTTGGAATGTTACCATTGCCTGGAGGTAGAGCGGGGCAGTTCCTTTTCCTGCCTTCTAGGCCAACACTAATGTCTTGAATCGGATGCAGGCTGAGACGGGGAGCCAGTGAAGGTCTCAGAAGAGGGGGTTTACACAGAGTTATTTTTCTTCAAAACTTGCAGAAATAGTGGATCTGCAGGGGTCACACAGCTGGTCTCTATCTCTGCCGCACTTTCATTTGAACTTTTCCACCTACTGCTTTCTCTTTCTCAGTCTGCCATACACTTTTATTTCTGCCATCTCTGTTATTTACTCAGAAGTGAATGTCACCCAATTTTAGCCTGTTTCTCTAGGGTTACAGTACACTTCCTCTTTCTGGTTCGATTCCCATTGGAGTTTGCCAGTTTGTTTGTGTGGTGTCTGATAAGTTATATAAAGCCCTTTGAGACATTGATTTTTGAATGCTAGCGCTTCATTTGGACCACCGTCAAACAGTTCCAAGACAGTTCATGCTGTTACTATCAACTAATCTTTTCAATTGTAGGGTGGTTAGCCTGGATCATTTCCAACCAGGGACAAGCAGTTCTGAACGGAGGGGATCAAGACTGACTTTAAAAATAAAAGAGAATGTTTCTCTTGTAAAAGCTTATGGGTTCCAGACCTAGTGTAGACCTACCTGCAAGGATCCTGGAGCTAGAGGCCTAATCCCTACCTGCTACTTAATATTAGTATTTGTACTTGCTTTGTTTAGAAGTGTCTGCTAAATTACCTAATTATAGTTTTATGAGATCATAAGGATTTCACAAGGATGCTGGTTCTGCACAGAGCTCTCTCTCTCTGTCTCTCTCTCTCTCTCTCTCAGTCCCCCACCCTGTGTCTCTGTCCCTGTTGGTAATGAGTTGCTAGCACAGCATGAAAATTTAACACCCAGCAAAGTTGTAAATATCCTCTGACCTAAATGAGATTTTTTTCTTTTTCCTCTCACTCCTCTCACTCTCTTTCTTTTATTCTTTCTTCATTTATTTTTTCTTCTCTCTTTTCTTTCCTTCTCTTTTTTTCTCTCTCTTTTTTGTTCTCTTCTTTCTCTATAGCTTCTTTCTGTCTTCTCTCTTCTTCTTCGACTACCATGACCCCTCCACCGATTCATTCTGCTTTAGCTGAGAGCACAGTGGTGGAGCAATGGAGTTCTAATTGTTCATTGGCTTGACATGTCCCTCAACCCATAAATATACAGGGTATTATGCAATACACAATTTAAAGCTGTTGTTCCACATAACAGATTAGGAAACTATGCTATATTGTGGCAGGAAGTGGCTTGTTGAATGGTGCAACTCAAGATTCAGTGTATCACTGTTGAAGACAGGACAGATGCTAATTATTTGGGTTTGTATGAAATATATATACAGTGTACAGGATGCAGTGTGTGTGTATGGGGGGGGGTTCTTGTAAGCAAGGGGACATTTTGTGGAGCAAAGTTGAGCTGGTTAAGGCCCGTGAAACCCTCTGCTGATCAAATGCCATGCTACAGTTTGGCTGAAGTGTAGGATTTAAGAGTCAACGATGGATAACTGGACCGTGCTTTGCAGAGTGGCCCTCAAATATCACTAAGCAGGTCCATGGGTCGATGGGGTCTGCTTACCCCCCCATACACACACACAAGGCTGTCTATCAGGGAGTTGGGCATGTTTTGCTGTGTTTGTGTTGTGGAAAAACACATAGAATTTACCTTTCAAATGTTCCCCTCACACCATACGTGATTTGATTTTATCAATATTCCTTTTATATTGTCTGTTAATGTTAAAGAACTATGGACAGTCCCGGACAAACCTTTGTGCCCTGCCATTGTCAATCAGTAAGTCTAATCATCTCTCTCTCTCTCTCTCTCTCTCTCTCTCTCTCTCTCTCTCTCTCTCTCTCTCTCTCTCTCTCTCTCTCTCTCACACAAACACACACACACACACACACGCATGCACGCACATACAGCAAACACTGATTCTGTCTGTGCATTGATTAAAGGGGTCAGTGATGGATGGGGTTTACCATTGGAGCTTAGTTTAGGTGCTGCAGTCTAGCGGCTGCTTGCTTATTTAGCTGTAAAAGGGCTTTTATTTGACAGGCTTCTCTACAAGGTCATTACAAGTGCAAAAATGTGGTACAGGTATGTCCATATGTAGCATGTATACAAGCATAATAGAATTACCCTTTTGCCTCCAATCACCATGAAAACCGTTGCTTGAGAGGTAGGGCCTTAGGAACACTATTGTGCCTGATGGGAATTGGAAGCTCACAAATTGACAAAACAAACGTTTTGTTTTGTCAATTTGTCGCATAAGTCTGTGAGTGGTACACGGCCTTTGCATAGCCCTGTCCCAAGTGGACAGTAAATAGACTTCCCTTACTAATACCCACCTGACACCTGAGAATTGGTCAAAAAAGTTTTATCGTACCTGGTGATGTACTGTTCAGTTTTCACACTCTGCAAAGCCTTGCGATAGAGGGTATAGCAGCTCTATGATGTTGCCAGAGCCTGTAGATTTGCCCTCTACAATATTAGAAGGATAAGGCCTTTCCTCACAAACGAAGCCGCACAGCTCCTAGTCCAAGCCCTAGTAATCTCACGTCTAGACTACTGCAACTCTCTACTCGCCAGGTTACCGGTCTCTGCTACCAGACCCCTACAACAAATCCAAAATCTAGCAGCCCATCTTGTATTCAACCAACCAAAGTTCTCCCACGTAACCCCTCTCTTCCGAGACCTTCACTGGCTCCCCGTCTCAGCCCGCATCCAAATTTAGACATTAGTGTTGGCCTACAAGGGAGCAAAAGGAACCGCCCCACTCTACCTCCAAGCAATCGTAAGATTCCAAGCACAAACACTTTGCAGTTAGTAATTGCCAGTCATGATACTGATTGTACACCTGTAGAATTTGGTGAGAAACCTGGAGTCCATGCCAAACTTCCTTAAATAACAAAGGAAAATGAGCCGCTGTCAAGCACATCTGGTGATGAGGCCTAGATCCCTGAGCTTGGTGACGAGCTTCGAGGGCACGATGGGGTTGAATGCTGAATTGTAGGAGACAATCAGCATCCTCATGTACGTGTTCGTCTGGTCCAGGTGTGAGAGTGCAGTTTGGAGGGTGAGCTACAGCGTCGTCTACAGACCTGTTCAATTTATAGTCAAATGTAGGGGGTTCAGTGTGGCGGGCAGGGAAGCAGTGATGTGCGCCTTGACTATTTACTCTGAAGGAATTAGAATTGAGATATTATTTTATATTTAATTGAGTTGAATAGCAAGACAAAGGCAGGAATGTATGTGTTTTTGCATAACAGAAGGACAAAGCCACTCCCGGCTTAGACAGCCGATTTCAGGCTTGCATCTATATGTGATACCTTTGTATCCCAAATTTCTATCTAGGGTTAGGGTCTGTTTTCCTATGTCCCAAAACAGGCTGAACCCCCACTCTCAACTCACTCTTGGTGTGGCAGCTTCCCTTTCATTCATATGTTTAGGTAGTCTATTCAGCTTAATTCAATTGACTTCCCCTAGAGGTGTGCCCTAGTCCTTTCCCCCCACAAGCCTTATTCGGCCACACCTGCAACCAATGAATGCTCACCTTACCTGTGACCAGTTATTTTTGAAATATTAACCTATTTAAGGTTGCGTCTCCTATTGTTTTTCAGAATGCTGTTTAGTGGAGCATTGCTAATGCGAAGCTAACGTCTTCTCTAGTGTGCGCACATGGCATTATTGTATTGTTATTAATACACATGTTTCTTGATTTAGCACTTTCAAGTACCTTTGGTCTTAAGTTTGTATGTGGTTAAACAGATACCATCAACTCCGAGCACTTAAAGATGGTAGATGTTAATGCCACCGGGCGGTAATCATTCAGACAATGTACCTTAGATAGGGACAGGGAAAATGGTGGTCTTCTAAAAACATTTGGGGACTGTCAACTGCTCTAAGGAGAGGTTGAATAGGGTGGTGAAAACCTGTGCCAACTGGTAGAAGCACACTTTGAGGACCCAGCCGGAAATTTTGTCCAGTCCAGGAGATTGCTTTGGATTTAAGTTCTTGAAGGATGTATACACGTCCCCTCAACTGTTTTTTGGAGGGCATGTGTCCAAAACAGGTAAATCCACAAGGGTACAGTTGTTATTCTCAAAGCGTGCGTAAAGGGGGTTTGTATTTTTCCAGGTATGGAGTGTGTCCCCTTGCGTGCCGAAGCTGATGTCTTTCAGGAGTTCTTCAGATCGGTGCTGTTGAAATCGCCAACCACGATGAAAGCAGCCTTTATGTGTAGTCTCCTGCCGGTTGATCACCTCATGCAGCTCGCCATGTGCCTGAGCCCTCAGCTTGGGGTGGAATATACATTGTAGGAATTGTAGGAAGGATGATGTAAAGTAGAAAGTTCAGCATTTGATCATGCGGTACTCTAGATCTGGAGCGCACCCGTGGAAACGGTCTCCACATCTGTGCAGTTAATCTAGGCCTAGTTAATTTAAGACTGAACATTAACCAGAAATAAACTCCCACTGGATAAACACCTACCCTTGCATATTGTATCGATCCTTAGTTAGATTGGTCGCTAAGATTCATGGTTCAATAGGGGGTTGCACCCATAGTTTGGGGGTGGGGGTGTTAAAGTGACCAGGATAGGAGGTTTCGCTCGGGTGCCACCTCGTTACCCGCATTCTAACAATAAACAATAAACGCTGTTCTGGCTTTGAACTGGACTTCATTCTCTTGTGTGTTCATTGAGATAGCCTAGTCGGAGAGTAGGTAACACCACAATATGTTGCGATCTAGCTTCAAATACCTAGGTAACACTATTACACACAAGTAATTAACACTATGGTTGTATCACCAGAGATGGAGTACAATTATATATGTTGCAGGTAAAATAATCTATTTGAAAATAAAAGCCATTCTTGTACTTATTTCATTGTATTCAGATTCTATTAGCTGAATTGTTCATTTTTTTCTTCATTATTGTGTGGAAAACAAATCCTACAGAGACCAAAAAAAACTACCAAACATTGGTTATTTTTACCTAGAATATGTTCCTTGTTAGTTCCTCCGGTATGAGTCATCTCCGGACTGAGTCATCTGCACTTTAGCTATTGTGAATGAAAATGCATTAAAGAAAGTATTTTTTCAGCAAATCTTAGTTAGAACATCTTGATTACAAAGCCGTATTGTTTTACACATGCTATATTTAATAAGCAAATTTTGACCATCTACATTTATAGATGCGCAATTACTCATCCAGGGAAGCAATTCTTAAACCCTAAATAAAGTTTCTTTAAAAAAACACATCTCCAAGCTTGAGATGATTTATACAATCAAAGTTTCACATGGAACAGCAGGTGATAAAAAGCTTAAAAAAGCCCCAAAATGAATATCAGCATCTTGAAGGTTCCACTCTTCCTCTGGAAGGTCAATTTTGGCTTAGACTGCGATGTTGAGTAGCAGAGCTGTCAATACAACACCACTGTATTTACTGGGGTTTAGGTTGGGGCCACAATCTGACTTTTTGATACAGAAAATCTGTTTCCGTCAGACACCAATTCCCCTCTCCACAAGTATGCAGTGTGTTCAAGTGTGTGCCATATTGAACCTCTCCTCTGCAATAATGGCTGGCTTCTGCACAGGTGAGAAAGTATGAGTGAAGAGGATGACCAGCCATCCCTAAAGCCTTCATTTTCAGATACCTGGCAAACGGCTACCACAATGTCAGGGATCATCCAAAAATGACTATGAATCACTCGCACGTTATTGGCAGTGTAGCCTTTCCTGCATGTTCCAAGAGGTTCATTCATGGAGGAACTCGACAACTGCAGGCAGGGTGCCATCTATCACGCCAATGGCCCTCGGAATGTTGGCTACATCATAGAGCCCTCTATTGGTTATGTACTGTATACTGCCCTTTCACATACAAATCCCATTGATGTATCAGGTAAAAACAAAATAGGATAGACATAATGATAAAGTTATAGGTGTCGTGTATTCTTATAGTAAAGATGGTAAAGTAAAACATACTAGCTCTATACCTTGTGTAGGTCTACACTTTACCAGATACTTTCTATCATGTACAGTACATTTACCGTATCTGTATGTCTCCATTTATTATGCAATCAGCTAAATAAGAGTCTGTTGATAGTCGCTTTGGTGGCTTTTGGTGTATGATGAGTTAACAGCTTGATCAGACAGTATGTTGCTCCATGGTTTAAATTCCATGAACGGCTAGCAAGAGGCTAGTTGATATAATGATCCAGGCTTCTTTCCTCCTCTTCGTCCTCTCCTGATGACCATTCATAATTTAACTCAAATGTTATTTGTGGAAAGACCAGTTATGGAAAAGACCACTGCACATTTGTTATAATATGTATATATCTATACACATACTGTGTATATATACACCTTTTATTTATTTTAATATATTTATATTTTTTTAAATTATGATATATAAACTCAGCAAAAAAAGAAACGTCCTCTCACTTTCAACTACTTGAATTTTTAGCAAACTTGGCATGTGTAAAGATTTGTATGAACAAAATTACACTACTAAGACATACACTGAATAAAGTTTCACACACATGGGACTAACACAAATGGAAAAATGTGTCTCTGAACAAAGGGGGGTCAAAACCAAAAGTAACAGTCAGTATCTGGTGTGGCCACCAGCTGCATTAAGTACTGCAGTGCAACTCCTCCATCAGTCTGAGCACTGATGGAGAGGTTGTGCGCTCCTGGTGTGACTCGGGCAGTTGTTGCCATCCTGCACCTGTCCCGCAGGTGTGATATTGGGATGTACCGATCCTGTGCAGGTGTTGTTACACGTGGTCTGCCACTGCGGGGACGATCAGCTGTATCTTCCTGTATCTCTGTAGCGCTATCTTAGGCGACTAACTGTTCGGACATTGCAATTTATTGTTTTGGTGTTTTCAGTAGAAAGTTCTCTTTAGTCCTCTGAGTCTTTTTAACTGGGACCTTAAGTGCCTTACCATCTATGCGTTGTTAGTGTGTTAACGACCGTTCCACTGGTGTATGTTCATTGATTGTTTGTGGTTAATTGGACAAGTATGAAAAACATTGTCTACATATTTTATAATAAAGATTTGTAAAGTAATTTGGATTTTTACATGAATATCTTTAAAATATAGTCTCCTGAAAAAGGGAGTATATATACATTTAATGTATTTTATATTTATATAATTATATTAAAAAAATATGCAGTGGTCTCTTAATTTTTTCCATGGCAGTTTTATAATCTTTGCGATGGGAAGTTTTACAATCTAAGAAAGATAATGTTTCTTAATTACAGTTATACAGTAGTTTGTGGAACATAGCGACGGAACTAAGCCCCGTCCCTTTCTCAGAGTTCCTTGTGTTCAGTGTGTGATTTGTGTTGCAATTAAATTCTAGATTTGTATTTGCACGTTAATGTTGGCCTTATTGGTTCCAGTGTGTTGGGGTACAGTAAGTGTGTTATTGTTTTTACAATAATTGTGCTATTGTTAGGACACCATTACACCATTGTCTGCCATGAACTAACGTAGAATGTTTTTTATACCATCTGGTTTGACTTTATAAGCACCAGTTTATCTTACTTTTTCTTCCTATACGTTGCTAGCTACAATACCTTGGAGACACATCGTTGTTATATAGTTAAAATTTGAATAATTTAAATTTAAATTCTAGTTTAAATAGGATTCTAACGGCGAATGAAGCCTTCTTGGTTATTATTTTTGATAGGGTGGTGGGCAAAGCCCAACCCTGTCGCCAGCCCTGCTGCTGTTTATAAGTGCCCACCAATAAAAAAAAATATATATTTGAGATGTTGGTTTATTGAAACCAAACCTTATCATGTATTGGCATGTTATGGTGTTAGCTGGTGTTATCCACCCATATATTATTGAATGTGGATTTAGTGTGTGTTTGTCTATGTGTGTCTAATAAATGTATTACTTATTATAGTATTGTAGCATAGTTTCCTTTTTGTGCATACCAGACCAATTGTACCTCCTCTGGTACCATTCAGATAAAATTATACTGATTAGGAATTTTGACTGATTGATTGATAAATTAATAAATAAATGATATGCTATCATAATATTGTATATAGCTTCAAGACAAGGTGGTGCCTTGAGGTTATGAATTATGAAAATTAATAATGAATACAAATATTAAATATACATTTATAAATATAAAATATACATACCTTAAAGGTGTACACCCCAAATCGGTGTACAAATCTGTGTGTTGAATTGTATTGCTTTATACTGACACATGTTTCTATTATTTGGATGGGACCCCTCGGGCAGCCAGGCCAGGTGGCGCTGGCTTGACCCCTCAGGTGGTCGGACCATGGACGGGTGGCTGCTAGGACCCTCAGGCAGCTAACCACTATTGCCTTTTCCTCTAGTGTTGTGTCGTTTGCGAACGATTCATTCAAAAGAACGATTCATTCAAAAGAACGAATCTTTTGGGTGAAAACAATTCGGTTTTTTGTCCGTTCAGTTGAGCTCTCAGTTGCAAGTGAGGGGATATTCGCAGGGATACACTCACTCAAGTAATTTGTTCGCACACA
This sequence comes from Percopsis omiscomaycus, assembly GCA_027575585.1. Lineage (NCBI taxonomy): Eukaryota > Metazoa > Chordata > Actinopteri > Percopsiformes > Percopsidae > Percopsis > Percopsis omiscomaycus. The sequence goes on along the minus strand of JAODLI010030551.1, from coordinate 6,230 downwards.
GAAGGAATGAGTTGTATTCAAGACAGAAAATACACAGCTGATTCGGGTTGCTAACATTTAGCTGCAATGATTCAACAACGTTGAGTAGTGAAACCTGCAATGTGAAAAAAATGGGTGACTGACACTGTCTTAGATCTTTCACTGCGAAGGAATGGTGCCCTGAGGGATGGACAGTCGCTGAGTCGCTCAAGCCCGCCGAACGTTCAGTCCACGTTCAGTCTTGAAGTCTCGAAGTAGGAAGTAGTACCAAATCTTCTATTTAATAATCAGGGTAAATGTTGTACATAATAGGTTAGAACTTTGTTATAGTAGCTTTCAGTTTGCAAACGGTATCTTTATCCAACTAAATTCTCAGCTCACTGGCTTATCCTTCACGAATGACCGTTCTCAGTTCACGGTTAGCGAGCTGGACTGAACGTTCGGCCGTGTTTCAGTTCAGTGAGGGTGACACTGAACAATTCGATGAACAAATCTTTTGAACAAATCTTTTGAATGAACTGATTCTAATGAATCAGAAAGAACTGCTTTGCCCCTCACTTTTTTCCTCTATAATGCTTTATCAGGTGCACAAGGAGAAGAGCAGGTTGTTTGTTAGTGTATGCATATTTTTGACAGCGCACCTTATTCCTGTGCCCACGGTCTTATAAATAATGTTTGCCCACTTGCAAGTGTAATAAACTTACTTGTGTAAGAGTAATTTTATTATAGAAATTCCACAAGACATGATGCTTGCATTTTTAGTGTACGTAACCTATGATGTACTATAATCACACAAAGCCTCACCATGTGCTTACAAAACTGAAAAACAAATCAACTGTAAAATAAAATGTCTGACAATTACAAACATGATTAATGATATATTATGCTTACGTGCATCCACACATGCATATTTTTGTGCTCACACATACTGTAAATCATATTGAAAGGTTAACAGAGAATGATTAAAGATCCCCTCAAGATAATATTTCAGTAAATGTGTTTTTTCCCACCACAAACCTTAAATTTGCTTAGCAGCACATCTACATAGTTACCCTCATAAAGAATGTCAGGATCTATAAATATGCAAATTTGACACGCCCCCATACCCTTACAAAGGAAAGATGCACCAATGGTGAAATACAACCAAACATGTTTGAGTCTAGGCAGCTTTCTGTGTATGTGCGCTAATGGTTTCAAGACATTAAATCACTCTCCTGTGATTTGTATATCTTTGCATGGTGGACCATGATTGTTCCAATTATTTGTGACCTCACAAATAACCCACACCACCAAATAAAATTTTTAGGGCAGAAGAAATCTTAGAGGTATAGCTCCCGAGTTAACCACAAGGAAAACACATCGAGCTTAGGGAAAAAATCAGCTCATCTGTAGCAATGGGAATATCACTATGTTGAACAAAAGACACAACATGTTGACTCCTTACCTAAATCAGCCAACATCCCCGTTTCACCAATGACAGCATGACTAATAAAATCATAGCTGTGGCTAAGTAATCTGATTGGAAGCCCCACTCCTGTCAACTTCAATCAACTAGCACATTCGTTGCCACTGACAAAACTCCATGCCAATCCATGGAAGTTTCATTCAATTACCTTCGGGCGCAAAGTGGAAATAACTAATGTTTCCTCATTAATAGCGGAAGATATGTTTATACTGGTACTTAATAGTTCCCAGATGCTTACAATAAGCAGAATGTGGGCACGGGTGTGGGTTTGTGTGTGTGTATGTGCGTGCCCACGAACGTAAACACACAGTCAAAAAACACAACTGTTTTACGTAAAGGAAACGAATGAAACCCAAAACATTCAGTATAAGTACACCATTTATTAAAAGGCAGCGTGTGTCTCAATACAGGAACATTAAATATTTACAAGGATTTGTGCCTTTTAGAGAGTCCGAATTTAATATGCACACTTTTATACATGGCAAAGAAAAACTGCTGCCAAACATCAATGCTTGGTAGAGGAGGGGAGAGAGAGGTGAGCGAGAGCAGCGCTCCATCAAACATTAACGCTCAACACTAAACCTGCCCACAAATTGGGCAGATTTCTCGAGAGTGAAAAGTCTGCAAGCAATTAGGTGTACAGTGGCCAATATCTACTGTGCAGGCACTCAACATGCTTGAGCTCACACAGATGGGAACACTTAGGCAAACACACAGCATGCAGGGAAACACACACCTGTGGGGGCGGGTTATAACTGTCACGTTGATGCCTGCTAGCAGCCAGATCAAGGAATCTGGGGCCAAAAAGCTGGTTTTCTCATCAACAGGATTTCTTGTGTCCATTATTATTTTTCCAGAGATGAATATATATATCATTTTTTCATATTCCTAAAAAAATAGTGGCAGAGGCAGTAGTCAATAAACTCCTGCATATAAAAATAAATAATACACATTTAAGAATATGATTCTCTTAGTGTTATTACTGTCTTGGGGCCAGTCCACACTGAAAGGGTTTTAAACCATTTTCCTAATGTCCGACAACAGATATACCTGCATTTGAACAAATGTCACATTGCTTCTGGTGTGAATACAGGATAAATAAAATGTACGCACATATTAATTCAAATAATTGATAAAACCTCGTACATTGTGATTGAAAGAATAAAAAATAGTTCCTAGTTGTACAAATGCAAATGCATTACTGTTTATATAATTTATATTCTCAGCACACTCTCATTACATGATGCTTTACAAGCACTATGTAGACCCAGTTATTTGAACAGCGGCTAATAAGTGTAGCTGAATAACTTTGTCTACCAGTGTAAATTAGTAGTTATGGACCAGTAGACTTGACCTTTTCGGTGATATGTTGACTTCACTTCCTCTTTGCAGCAAGATATCCCTCCATTGGTCATAACTGTAATGTCCAGGGCGTGGGGGTCCGGGTCCCGGTCGGCTCCCGGTCCTGCCAGCTTCCAGTCCTGCCGGCTTCTGGTCTGTTCACCAGAGATGTCCCTCCTTCGCTGCCGGCCTTCTGAGGGTTTCCGCCGTCGCCGTCAGCTTCCAGCCCGGCCTTCCGGATTTACATTATTTGTGGGTTTATGTCAGTGATACATAGAAACAAATGCTTTCCTTTGAGGCAATTCGTAATATAGTTCTCCCTCTGCATTTATTTTTGAAATCAGAGTCTTATTTATGGTTTGAGTGGATTTCAATAACATTTTTAAGGTTAATGCGAAAGTCCACGTTTTTCCAAAATGGACGAGGGTGGGACTCAGTTCCCCTCTATTTTAAATAAATCACGCTCTTTTCATGAGCCCACCTTCATTCTGAAGTTAAGCGCTGTGGGCATGATTGGAGTGACTAGGGGAGACTGTGCGTAACTGGAGGTGCGCGACTTCAGCGCGAACGGGAGAATACGGCCCAAGGTGAATATTCTTCCTATAAAAACTAGCATGGTTGTGCTTTGTAGGATACACTGTTCAATCCCTGCTCATACAGATGCAATGGTCTCATCCTAAAAGCACAGTACACAGTACAGCATATATACTGAGTCAACATAAGCTATATGGTCTGTAGCAATATACTGTAAGTTATACAACCACAGACACCCCCCCGCCCTCCCAGTTTTGTGCATATATTCTGCCACCCCACCTTGTTTCCCAGGTTATTTTTGTATGTATTTTTATGTGGCTGTGTCTTTCTGTATACATACGCTTATCTGTTCACTGTGTGTATGAGTTCATCACTTCAGCTCCTATACTCAGTGCTAGCTTACCCCCCCCGCCTGCTGTCCTGAGCTGATAGCCCAGTGGGGTTTTTAATGCGCGCTTCATGCTAGTGGGCAGCTCCCCAGCGCTGGAGTGGAAATTGCTCCAGGCTTGTAGTCCAACGGCTGGATGGCTCGAGGCTCCAGCTGGAGCCAAAAGCATCCACTGGGACCCCCTGTTGGGCCCCGGGGCCCCCAGCCAACGTCCACTGGCTGGAGAGGACAGGCTTTCATTTACTGTCTCTATTCCACTTGACAGCTCTAGTGTGCACGCGCGTGTACACACAGAGACGCACACAATCGCCTGCAAACACCCATTGAACATATATTGCACTCGATATCAGAGCACAACTGCATTCGTGTATAAACACAAAACAAACTAGAAAATGATACTGGATAGGATACAGACTACAAATGCACACACTATAGAAATACACACTGGATTTAGACTCATGCACACATTTGGAAACACATCTCTGGTGGGTGAAGGGCTGCGGTAATGGATAAGCCATGCAGGGTGCTCCCACTTCAGCCAGAGGATTTATCAGAGGTGTGAGGAATGGGGCTCTAAAACACACACACACACCCCAAAACCCCACAAAGGCAGACAGGCTACAGCAGTACAGACTGAGAGAAGCGGGAGGTAGAGAAAGCTTGATACTTTATTGATACCTGGACGGAAATTTACATGTTTCAGCAGATACTGTACATAACACAGTATGCTGTAAAACTCACAAACACTATAAAGCTGTACAGAAAAACTACTTGAGACAATTATATTTATAACTAGTAATTATCCACTACAACATCTCATATATTCAAAGCTATACATTTTTTTCAAATAACTAAAATGACCGTGTTTAGAATATAGTATCATTAGATGGTTTCTTAAGTATTTTAACTGCCTGTTTTGGGCAGGGTGTTTCCATATAGTGTATACAAGCATAATACCTGAGCAGAATTATGTTTTCTCTCCAATCACCAATATTCTTAAGAGGAACGAGTGTTAAAATCAGTGTCTATACATTTAAAAATAAGCAGTAAAACTAAGGGTGCTTATATATACATATTTATTTTTATGTTTCCTTAGGATTTCTAAAGGCATACTTTATACAGGCAGCTCCAATGTGCTGATGGAAGAAGGAAAGCTCAAATGTTGTGAGCCTTCAGAACTGTGACTGTGGATTTGCACGGCTCATTCTTCCAGTTTATTATATATATATATATATATATACGTATATAATGTTTTATGTTTTCGGTTTACAATATTCACCTTTCTTACCGACATTTCATTCCGTACATATTCTGTAATCGGCCTGGATAACATGTTTAGTCAAACTATTGTAGAACTGTGTTCACACCTCACACAAGCAGTGCATGTTCACCCAGGTTTGCCCAGGGTTTGGTTATTTTGGGCACTCACACCTGCCAAGATGATACAAACGCAGGTGTCAAAGTGATAAAAAATAAAATCCATATTTTAAAACTATGTAACACAAGAGGCGAGAAAGATAAAAGACATGTCGTACTCATGGCTAAAAGAGAGAAACCGGAAAATGCAGCCCTGGGAGAAAAAAAGTCAGTCAGATCTAAAGAACATTGGCAGCAGGTAGTGGAAAGATCCCAAAAAACGCAAAAGACGGGAGAGAGACACACACAGGGCAGAAAGACAGATGAGGTTCACAGCAAAGGAAGAAACAAGGCAGTGGGGAGGTAGTGTCTCTCCATTACTGATGGGAGAGAGACAGGTAAAGGAAGGCGAGAACTGCCTTGAAGTGCAGACGGGCTTGCACGAGAGAGTTTAGTGTCAGCAGAAGGCAGGAAAGGTAGAGGCCCTTAGATGATAATTAGAATGAAACATGGGCCAATGGCTGTACAGTAGAGTAGCAGACAGGAGCATTATGTCCTTGACAAAAAAGAGCTGTATGTGCTTCTGTGCCACTCAAGTACAATACCAGCGCAGTAGAAAATACTGCTGACAAGAATCCAAAGGGACAACAGCTCATAATCAAGTCGAAGGAAGACGCGCATTCCCAATATAGGTGCACACACATAAACATTAGGGTAATCTACCCCACCTGCAGCTGTAATTATAAGTGCAGACTTTCTTGGGAATAAAGCAGTGTATTGCATATTTCATTATGCATATTTGGCTTATAATTGTCTCATTAGAGGCACATCTGATGCCCATTTATGTTTCCGTCTAGAGAGAATAAATACATTTTTTAGTTTTACGATAGGATTCCTGTGGCAACATTTTGAGATAGCATAAGCATTATGTTTCATGTTGGTTGTAAAAATGAGCTTCACTGTTATTACTTTTATTTACTTGTATGCAAATGTATAGCAGTGGTAATGTCATGGTAGATGGACTCTGTGGATGAGATATGAGATATTTGACTTTTGTTCCAAAGTACTAGGGAATTTGAAAAGCTGTGTAATGGAATATTTTATTTTAGCTATATACAATCCTATGTTTTACAATTCTATCTGTTTAGACAGTTGCTTTGTTCAAGA